>JASANB010003935.1:0-25423 GCA_030248155.1 Sabatieria punctata
TTCTTGAAATCCGCGAATTTCGTTTAAGAACGCGGTTTTTGTTTTGTATAATCATTTCATCAAGAATGTAAGTACGGGAACAATGCTCCAGTGTGCGGCAGGCCAGCAAATGCGCAGCGTGGCCGTGCGCTGCAACAAATTCCTTGTCACAGGGGCAAGAGCCAGAAGTGGCTTATTTTTTTCGCTTGAATTCTCATGCCCACAGTACTGTCTGGATTAAGTTGACCTCCCAGCCGACGGTGGCTCAGTTTTGCCGAGTTAGGCCTTAATTTACTGAAATTGTTGAAATTTCTGGCTTTATTGTTCTCGACTCTGTGGTATGCTCCTTCGATCTCCATTCAGACAGCCTTCTTGCATTCTAGTTTGCTTTATGCTAGAGTCTCTTTTGTTGCACCTTAGAGCGTGGTGTTTCTTCCTGGCCACAGCTGCTTTTGGTGTGTTGTCTGTTGTTGTACAAACGCGGTGCTCGCAAGCTGTGTACCATAGTTGCGCTCGTGGATTTGTGGTGTTATTCTACGACCGCTTGCCTGCAGCGCATTAGCTTTGCTATTTGTTACTACGTGCGACCGGTTGTTGTTACTTTGCACTGGGCTGAATAAACACTTGAAACGAAAAAAAACATCACACTTCTACATTGCCAGACATTAGCATATTGACTAGTGGCACCCAATTATAATACCGTGGTAGTTTACGGATACGGTATAGATGTTTCTATCCATTGTTCAGCCGGATATCGGCTGATTATTTCAGAGAGAACTCTGCTGAATTTGTTAAAGTCTCGCGAGCCAGCGGCCAAAACCGGGTTCGCTTGTAATACGGGCCTAAGAGTTTTCGAAATTTTGTTGCAGCGCATAGCCACGCTGCTGCAAGCGGCCGGCCGCGGAATGGCCAATTCTTCCCTTATACAGTGTCCGCCAAAAAACAACCCCGCAGATTTTTCGCTGTAGCAACCGCAAACCTCAACCGATTTGAATGAATCCCTTTTTAAATGAAAATAAATTAATTCTTGAAAGATTTATGAAACGATTGTTAAGATAGTCTGCTTAATTCCTGAGATATTCGTCCTCAAAGTCAAAACAGATATATGGGCAGTGAACAAGAGGGATTTTTATTATTCGTAATAAATTCGGCGGGGCTTCGTAATAAAACAGATTCCTGCTACTCATAAGAGCTATTGGAGGCTTTACTGGTGACGCACAAACTCGGTTTAGTTCAACAGTAAAGTGTCATTAGCCCCCAGCAGTAGGAATCTGCGTTAATATGAAGTGCAACGGAATCGCACTTGTTCTTTGCCAAATTCTGTTTCGACTTTGAAGGCCAATAAATCAAGAACTAAACTGTGAGTCTCAATAAAAACATCACCAATCTTTGCAGAACCTATCAATCTTTCATTCAAAAAAGGATTCATTCAAATCGGTTGAGATTCATGGTTGCAAAAGTAAAAAATCTGCTTTATCACTCTTGTTCATTGCCAAAATCTCCATTTTGACTTTGAGGACAAATATCTCAGGAACAGGCTATCTTAATAAACGTTTCATCAATCTTTCAAGAATTTATTTGTCTTTCATTTAAAAAAGGATTCATTCAAATCGGTGGAGATTTGCGGTTGCTACAGCGAAAAATCTGAGGGGTTGTTTTTTGGCGGACTCTGTATATTCTTGATTTCATCAAGCGCAGTTACAATACGTGGCTCTCCCCACCTGCACTCCCCGATCCAAGCAATGCATGTTTGTTTATTAATAAAAACTTTCACCAGAGCTTTCAAAAATAATGATTCCTCCTGTTGTTGGATCGTGGTGACTAAATCTCCAGCGAGTAAACGTCTTATGTGAAGTTATTTGCTTGTATAGGTAAACCGGTTCGAACAATTTTCTGTTTTCTGAAACATTTCACATTTGGCTGTAAAAACTATGTACGACTGATTAAGAGCCGGTTTTTCTACGAATCGAATTTTGCACCGTAACCTCTACACAAATCTAAAATCTAGAGTTTTTGGTCCTTGAACGTTGTCAGGTCAACCGCTGACTCCTCCAACCAGGGCCAATTTTTGTAGCTAACATAAATCTATCAATTCATCACCGAATTCGAAGATTTTATGCAGGCTGCTTAGGTCTTATATGCAGTGTGTGCAGCACAAATCGGACTGCATTAGAGCTAGCCTAACCTGCGCAACATTAATTTAAGAGCCAGTCTCTGATTCGATCGAGTCTTGGTATTCCAAGTTGAAAATCGAACTTTTGCGTAGAGGGCTGTGCGTTGGTGCACTAATAGACATTCAAAAGTTACGTTAAAACTGCAAAGGCTTTATGGATTTGACGCTCTATTTCCAAGATATAAGCCCTCAAAAATGGGCTCGCTTAAATATGGGACCAAAACTTTCTTCAACTCAATATTTTTTCGTACTAATAATACAGTCAGGCACTTAACGCCGTTTATGGTACCGACGCCATATAAGGTGCCGGTCCCATATATGGTACCGGTACCTTAGGTAGTGGCACCATATATGGTGCCGGTACCATATAAGGTACCCCCACCTTCGGGGCCTGTGGTGGTACCATATATGGTACCGGCACCATATATGGTACCCCCACCTTCGCGTTGTTACCGGTACCGGTACCATATATGGTACCACTCTGTTCAGATTTCGTACCATATATGGTAGTGGTACCATATATGGTACCGGCACCCATGGCCATGGGTAGGGGTACCCTAAATGGTAACGGCACCATATATGGTACCCCCCACCTTCGCGTTGTACCGGTACCGGTACCATATATGGTACCACTCTGTTCAGATTTCGTACCATATATGGTACCGTCACCATATATGGTACCGGCACCCATGGCCATATATGGTACCACTGCCCTAGGTACCGGTACCATATATGGTACCGGCACCTTATATGGTGTCGGTACCATAAACGGCGTTAAGTGCCTGACTGTAATAGTTGGGACTTAAAAATTTGGACTTTTAAGTAACTTTTAGAGTGGATTAAGAATTTTTGGCCCAAAAATAATTTTTGAGCCAAACAATTGTTTTCGATCCCATTTGGCCAGCCCTAGCTCGACTGGAACACCATACGCAGTTTTTTATTTCATAATTTTGTAGCGCTATCGATTTGCTACAGCTTGGTATAAAGCATTTGTGGCTACGACCCGAAATGCGAAATGCGCCTTCGAATGTACAAAACCATTCAGAATTTTCTAGTTTTGCCCTACATAAAACCATAAAACTTCTATTACGGTTTTCTGGCATAATAATTAGGAAATGACAAAAAATTGGGACTTTTAGATAACTTTTAGAGATTAAGAATTTTTGGTCCAAAACTGCGTCGACTTAGTGTTGCCTGCCAATGTGAGATGTTCATGTCTGTGTCGATTGTGTGTAGCATGATCGTGGTGTTTACCAAATGAATATTGTCTCGAACGAACATGTGTCGACACGGACAAATGTGGATCAGATTTTGAGAACGTTTGGATCCGACCATGATCGGATGATGTCCATAATCGAAATTTTCGGCCGATCCGCATCTGGCAAACATGAACACCATCGAGCTTCTGTGTTCATATTGTGATCTCCGATTTCATGTTCAATGTTCGCCTTCCATATGGAAGGTGTGAATTCGAAAGGGTTAAAATCGGTTACCTGCGTCAAGCATGCGCTTGAAGTCGATGAAGAGAATGGAACAATCGGACTGGCCATCGCACACTCTCCGATTGCGATTCAGTGCATAAACTCCCCGAAAATCGACAACATCTTTGCGGGCTACGAATTTACCATGAATAACGAGAATCCGAGGATATTCAGAGATTTGACTTTGAAGCCGTACTAGCCAAGGTGGCGGCGCTTCTGCGTAGATACTCTGTAGAGACTGTGGTTTAAGTGCTCTATAGAGATGCAAAATGGTGTACCGGTGGTAATTTATTTTCGGTTTTTTCTTCCAAGACAGACATTTTCCGCGTCTCAACTTCAAACTTGAACCTTTCGTGTTGCTCAGGGAAGCTGTCTGTTACGGCAACCCTCACTGCACCATAAACTGCATGTTTGGAAATTGCATCAAATACGTAGAGAGCAGAATAGAGGGGCCCTTGTCTCACGTTAGACCGATTGCTGTCTTTGGTTTTGAACCACAGCCAGCTTTCCGGTCGCAATGCATCTCCGACCAGGCACGGCTTTCTGGGCTGCAGGAAACCATCAATTTTGTGCAAACAATCAGAACAATCCTGAAAAAAGACGCAGCAACAACTACACCGTTTCTGTGTCCTTACCTTACTTTCATTGCACTGACTAAATTGTCTCTATTTCTGTAGAAATAAAATCGAAGTATAATCTGATATTGCGGTCCAAACAGAGGGGGCTCACTGACATAAGCTTCAAGAGGTAACTGTTCGAAAAAATGATTTAATGTGTAGATCTCTTTGCTACGAGCCTGAAATCTGTCCAAAACAATCAACTGCACTGCAGTATGTAGCTTTAACCCGCACAACGTACGCACATCAAGCCATTGCTCCAGTAAGCGACTATTGAAGGGCGACTTGCTTCTGATTTTCGAAAGGGCTCTAAAGTTAATGAATTTTCAATGAAGTTTTATTACGCCATGATTTAGTTGCTAAATACAGTGTTGGCCATAAAAAAGACCGTCCTATACATGGACTTAAAATCTTGAAGAGGATGCTTTCTAGCACAACAGGTTAAAAAAATCTGGCGAATTTTTACCTTCAGTGAAGATGAAAAATTGGCATATTCAAAAATGAGGGTGTTATCCCCTGCACAGAAAGCAGGGTTATACGGGCTAGTGGGGTCGTTGATTACAATCGCCTCAACTAAGGCAACACAACAGTGATCACCTAAATTACGCCATATACAGACGTGCGCTACATAATGTTCAGAGAGCACCATCCTCATTTTTGACAAATGGTAATTATTCTTCCTCCTCGACTGAAAGTAAAAATCTGCCAGGTTCAAATGGTTGTGCTAAAAAGCTGACCTCTTCAGCTTTTCAAGTCCATGTAAACATTTGTTAAACTGCAAAATTTGGGAAAAATCCGATGACTGGTTCGTGAGATATACAGTATAGATAAAAAAATGTCCCATCGCTTTTTCGGCCTTCACTCAAACGTTTCGTTCTCAGTCACTTCTTTATCGATTTGGCTCAAATTTTCAGCAAAAATTAATAACATGGTTGGCTAAATATTCTGCAAGTTTGGTGCCAAAATTCCGACTCATACTGGTTTTATGACCCGAAAACTAGGAATGAAGGTGGTCCGCGCAAATTTATTTTTTTTCGGTAATACAAGGAGTACAGTCCTGAAACTTGCAGGAATGATTGGTGTTGCTATTGGGCATAACATACTAAGCGGGCAGCCCTGTAGCTCAAAGGGCACTAAAATGGGGGAATTTCAAAAACATGAGTGAAAATCCCACAGTTAAGAAATCTGCACCTTCTAGAATCAAAGCACTGAATCTGTTGTTAATCAACATAGATTGTAGCAGGAAGTTCGACAAATAAATGAACCTGATATTTAAGCTCTGTTCCACACTATAGTAACCATCCCTGCAGCGTTTTTTAAAAATTGAAAATGTTTAGAATCGTCATTTTGCCGGTTTTACGAAGAAAAGTCATATTTCGTCATGTTTTTGAAATTCCCCCATTTTAGTGCCCTTTGAGTTACAGGGCTGCCCGCTTAGTATGTTATGCCCAATAGCAACACCAATCATTCCTGCAAGTTTCAGGCCTGTACTCCTTGTATTACCAAAAAAAATTAAATTTGCATGGACCACCCTCATTCCTAGTTTTCGGGTCATAAAACCAGTATGAGTCGGAATTTTGGCACCAAACTTGCAGAATATTTAGCCAACCATGTTGTCAATTTTTGCTGAAAATTGGAGCCAAATCGGTAAAGAAGTGACTGAGAACGAAACGTTTGAGTGAAGGCCGAAAAAGCGATGGGACATGTTTTTTGATCTATACTGTATATGTTCAAATTAGGCCTTTGAAAATTCGGGTCAGTTCATTTCAGAAGGGCATAACACCGGGCCACAGAAGGCTAGCAGGCTAGACTTGGCCAAAACAAACTTTTGACAAATGATAATAATTATGACGAAAATCTTTTCATTCGGTTGAAAATGGACGGAATGGCGACCATTTGATCATATTCGGAAAAAAGATAGGCGGTCTTTTTTATGGCCAACACTGTATGTACCGAATCGTGGATTCATCAGTAATTCCTTTTCTAATTAGTGGCACAATTCTGCTTAACTGAGCTTTCACGGCATCTTGAAAGAGATGTATCTGTTCGGTCAAATCAGTAAATTGCTTCTGCATCGTCCGCATCATTTTAGCAGGTCTCATCACACGCAGAGAATTAGCTCTGGCCAGACTTTCATCCAGCTCATTTAACGACTGTTGCAACTAAAGATAAAAATCAGGGCTTTTAAAAAGTTGTACCAAAAAGATATCTGCAATTTTTGTCCCGGAGGAATGACAAATTAAACAGAACATTACCAGAATATAGTGCTGTACTTTCTGTTAAAACTTCAGCTTTCCAGTTCATTGTCACTATGTTCAGTGGCGCATCCAGGGGGGTGTGGGGTGTGTACACCCCCTTTGCGGCGGAGGTAGGAAGAAAAAGTCTGTCAAAAATATAAGAAACTAATGAATTATGTACTAAAACTGTCTATTTTGTGCTCAGAATGCCTTCTAAATGCGTTTTTGAAGGCCAAATTTTCAAAATTTTCTCGCCCTGGTCGGGCAGAAGCCCAACCAGGCCATTATAAACTACAAAAACTTGTAATTTCTGTTAATTTTAAGCTCGGAATGCGTTTTAAACGCGTTTTTGAAGGCTAATTTTGCTAAATTTTCTTACCCTGGTTGGGCAGCGGCCCAACCAGGCACTTTCAAAATTTTACACCCCCTTTTCCAAAATCCTGGATACGCCACTGACTATATTTGTGTTCTGCCGAACAAGTGTTCTCTAAAAACCTCCATTTCAACGATTGTTTAAAATCGAACTCGTTGACGTTGGCGCTCGATTTACCGAAGTTTGATGTTTATAGTAAAGCAGAAACAGTAAAACAGTCAGGCACTTAACGCCGTTTATCGTACCGATATTATGGTACCGGCACCATATATGATAGTAGTACCATAATACGGTATATATTATATGGTACCGGCACGATATACGTACATTGTATCGTACCGTTACCATGTATGCTACCGGCACCCATGGCCATGGGTGCCGGTACCATATATGGTACCACCAAGGTCCCCGAACGTGGGCTACCAGATATGGTACCGAACCATATGTGGTGTCGGTACCATAAACGCGTTAAGTGCCAGACTGTAAAAGAAAGCTGAAATTTCAATGCAACGTATGTACATTTCTGTTACTATTCTCCAAGTTTCAGCTTGAGCCTAAATGATCAACACTTCAAGCGGAAATTTCAGGCACTTTTTGGATACTTTTTAAACACCTTGTCTTATGAAAGTTTTCTGTACTGGAAGTAAATTAACTCCGTAGCACAAAGCAAGCGTACGTTACGTATCGTACCCAGATTTAAATTCCCCATCCAAATTTCTGGATTGGAATCGGTTTTTTGGCGATTATAAATTAGGGCAACAAACAAAGTCGTAGTTTTGCCCAGACAAATACAGTAACGCTTAGCGCACACGGGAGACACCATAATTCCACTTAATTCGTGCCCCCCATAATTCGCTTTCCCAGTCCACGATTGGGAACTAAACCCACTCAAAAAAATCGCGAATCAAGGTGTGATTCACGACGCGTACGAATTTGTGGGTACCGGGGAAGGAGATAAACGCACAGTACCTCATCAACAACTACTTTCCCAAGAGCTTTGTATTCGGATGTGTCGTTTGCTTTCAGTAAACCGAGAGGAATTAGCCAAACTCGTTTAGGAGTAGCATTCTCTTGCGATATTTTGAGGGGAAGACTCTCAAACGAAACAGTGTTTACAGTATTAGACGGCTAACTATGCGTCGCTGCAGTAAACACCTGATAAATTTGGATTGCTTGATCGTAGGATTTTATGCCTTGAGGATTACCGGCCGTCAAGTCCCCAAAGTAGGTACACGTAAATTTTTCCGAGTTTTCATTTGGTCCCGACGATCCACTGGAAACTAGAACGTACAGTGCATAGATATTGAGGTGTACTCAAAATTGAACATATTGCATGTACACTGGTCCACAAGGCTTCTTAGATTTCCTTCTGAGACCCTTTTGTGTTCAGCATCGAATTTTTGGTGTTCAATATCGAACACCGCCTTTACGCCGTACTCTATTTTTGAAACAACATGAGTGTATTGGTTTTTGGGGTTATGGCTGGCTGCCTCCAGTAGCTTTGACCAACTCAAACTGCTCCAGTGAGTCCTGCTGGTGTAAAAGACGTGAACATGCGTCGTACGCGTAGTTCTTCTCGTCTCTTCCAGAAATTTGCCCCAGCCGTGCCAATTCTTGAACCAGCTCCGCAACTCAAACAAAACGTTGGAATTCATTCGATGTTATGCGTAATTACTTTTAATCTTTTTCCAATAAACAAAAGTAGCTCATAAACAAAAGTAGCTCAACCTTGACGTCGACGCGGGCATCTAGCTTTTCCAATTTATCGCTCAGTGTGTCGGACAGCAAAAAATCCAAGTCAGTGTACGTATTGGCTCCTTTTACAATGTCGTTTTGTTCTACATTTACCGCAGTCACAGCTTCACGAGTGAAAACATTGAATAAACTTCCCAGCGTTATGTCTTCCACCTCAAGCGCATCAATTTCCAGGATATCATGAGACTTGTCTTTAGGTTTACCAGTGCTCAGTACTGAGAGTGAAATGACTAACAATGATAAAATATTTATAGCTAAGCTTAACATTTTGTTGACCAACTGCTACATATGCACATGCACGTGCACCTACCTATACTGTGTCATTGTCAGCCAATCTTCTGCTTAGCTTAACAAAGAGAATAATAGTTGTGTATTAGCTACCAGTAGCTACCGATTAAATCAAGTCTGGCGGGCATCATCTTCATTCTTCATTCATTTATCGGCCTAAAGATGCCCAAAAGCGAATACGAACAAGACGGTAATATGGAAAAGGATCCCAGACGGACCCCGAGTAATTCGGAGGGACGGGTATTCATTTACTGTTTCGCGAACTATTTGACTCTTCAAATGCTCTTTCCATTGCAAATTTGTGGCAAAAGCTATGATAAAAGCTTAAAAGTTTAAAAATAGAAAAAATGTAGTGTGCTGAACTCGCTAACTTTAAACTTTTACAGTACCCTGCTCACTCAGAGGCTTCTTTTTGGCGGCGACCTGCTGATCGATCTTTCAAATGACACCTCGGAGATAAATTCCCAATACTTTGGACAACCTGTAGAATGGACAGTGCGGTTTCTGCATGTTCATAGAAAAAGGTGTGAAAAGCAGTACGTATGTATCATTGTTTTTTATGTGTGTTTTGTGTACTGTCTGATCTGTAAAATGCAAGCGGTTTACGAAGCGGTCTCGGTTGACTCAAACGTCTCCACTGCTGTTTCCCCTGCTGTGTCGATCGGCCTCGACAATACGCTCACTAGTTATCGGTATCAGCTGCGGCACTTGATCGGCACAGGATGCTACTCTACGGTATGTAGACTAACAGAGCCGGTGTTGTATGTATGGAGATCTGTTGTGTAGGTGTGGAGAGCTTGGTCCGGTACGAACAGCAACCACGTAGCCATCAAAGTAATCGACATGCGCATAGCTCGTCCCACCTACCTGCACACGTTTCTGCCTCGAGAGTTGGAGTTACTGGTGAGTCTGCGTCACATTCACGTCATTCAGTTGGTGCGCACAATTCGCGCCGGGCACTACATGTGCATGGTTATGGAATACGCGGCCAGTGGCAGTCTGTTAGTAGAGATCCGGACGCGCGGCCGACTGAGCGACGAGTACAGCAGACGGCTCTTCCGACAGCTGATAGAGGCGCTGCACTACCTGCACGTCCGCGGCGTGGCCCATCGAGACCTCAAGTGCGAGAACATTCTACTGGACAAGCACAAGAACATCAAACTGGCAGACTTCGGATTCGCCCGTCACACAGAGCCTGGCGATTTATCCCGCACTTTCTGCGGAAGCCGTTCGTACGCCGCGCCTGAACTGTTGAGCGGTCAGCCGTACAATTGCGCAAAGTGTGACATATGGAGTGCCGGCGTGGTTCTGTACATAATGCTCACTGGAGTAATGCCTTTTTCTGAAAACGGCTCTGCGCTCGTACAAAGACAAGTACGTAATTAGGTTGCCATTTGCTTGGGGTGCGTTCGGTATCAAATTGTTTTTAGATGTCACGCAGTATTCTTTACCCCCCAAATTTGGTGCCACCTGTTCGGTTAGAAGCGAAGAATTTGATTTATGAGTTACTGAGTCCGCAGCCCAGCAATCGACCCGACTACCATCATATAGTGAACAGCAATTGGCTACGAAACACCGACTGGGTTTACATTATCGACCGTACCGTCTATGTAATTCGTCAACGAGAATCTGCCGCCTGAAACTACTACTAAAAAACGAACTCGATGATCGTTATTTGTAATAACTAACTTAAGCAATGCTTTCTATAATAATTAAAGCTACTAAGCCATGTTGACGTCATGGTGTTGTCAGCTCCCGACGGCCGCCCGCCGGTACCCCGGTTGTCTGAGGCCCGGCAGAGTTGGTTTCTCAGACAGCTCCTGACGTCGTCGATCTTCTCCTCGACATGCTTTGTGGAGCGGCTTTCGGTTTGCCCCGCCCGCCGAGCGGATGAGCGAGCACACGCACTGTGGCTTTGCGGCCTAAACCACACCAACTGTGCCGGCGAGCTAATACCCCATTGAATAGCATCTGAAATTCTATGTGTCGTTGGTTCTATGTGTGCACTGTTTTTATTATGTTACTAGGAGTTCTTCCTTGCTTTTTAATTGAACTAAGTCGTATCGTAAATGGTCAGGAATAACAGTTGTACGTGTATTAGTTTTTCTTCAGACCTTTGCTTTCTGAAACTCAACCAGTACGATTGTCCGCTGCCAGTCGGTTATTTGTTGTGTTTGCGCCAACGTCCACAGCTACAGAATCAACGATAGGATACGATACGATGTGACAGGGGGACCGAAGGCCTACGATCAGGCCTTTGCGGCCCATTTCAAACCCCATAAGTACGCCGAACGTATACGGTATCGGCCTTCTTTCACTGCCGAGCCACTAACGTCCAGCATGCTTGGATCAGAATGGATCGTCCACTCACTCGAGAGGTGGGGAAGTCGGTCCACTAAGAGAGCGGCCCGACGGCCATCCCGATCGGTGAGGTTTGAGCTTGGTTGACCACATCAAGTGAGCCGATCATCCTTCTCCAAGCATGCTTTCCGCTGTGGCTTCCAGATGCAACTGCAGATCCAGTCGGTTCCTTAACAACCTACTTGCTGTCACCAGCTTTCGGTGGCCTGGGTTGGGCTTTACGCTGACGACCAACTCTGCGACAAGAAACTTGCCCCGCCGAGTGGATGAGCGTGTGCGCACGCGCACAATGGCTTTGCGGCCTAAACCACTACACCAACTGCTTGCATGCGACGCGATCCGATAAAAACTTTCCTTCATTACCTTTCTGAGTTCGGCTTCATTCGTGATATTGTGCACAGGAATTGCATTTATCAGTAACTTGTGATCAGTCGAACTGCCTTTGGAAAAAGCTTTCAAGATCGCTCGCTTTGAATTAAACATGACTGTAACCTGTAAACCAAAGGTTGTCGCTCTCATGAGCTTAGGACTGCGTACTTGTTGGCTCTGCATCGGTGTTAGGAAGCCGTAACTAGGGTGAATAGCGTAGAGGGCGGTGGTGTTGACCAAAAGTCTGTATGCTACCAAGGAGTCCGTGATATTGGTGATTCTAAATTCAGTCTTCTGCTTAGCGCTGTTGTTGGTGGATGACCGAAATCTTATCGTAGATGGCTCTACATTAAGAAATGTGTTAGAAGAGTTGGATTTGCTGCCAGTTGAGTCATCGTTAGGCGTCGAGGTGGGACCCTGAAAGAGCACTTACGTTCCTACAAAGTTGCATTTGTACTCGTTAAGTGCCTGAGCGGAAACGGTTCTTTTAGGCGGACTGCGTGAGCCACGGAGCTTGCGTTGTTTAGTCCTGCGCAGATGTTTCAGCAGAAGCACATGAACCAAACAAAAGACGATCATAGTTACGTGGAGGAACAGGGAGACTGTGCAGAGACCAGACAGAGGAAGGTGACAGTACGGTTGCAAGTAATAATTCCAGGCAACCAATGTCCACGAATTGAATGCGCAGGTGAGAAACCAACAAAATGAACAGACGAAATTGACTAATACTGCTATCTTCATCATTCGGTCTGCTTTTAAATCGGCCATGACGTAATTATACTGCAAGAAAGTACAGGTTGTTTATTAAAAAAAGAAACCAAAGAAATGCCTGCAATTTCCGTTTGAGTGCCCAATTAATTAAGCGCATGACTGGTAAAAAATCGATTAAAATCGTAGTTTCTCGTCATAAATCTCTAAATAACGCTAATGCTGATTCAAATATGGCTAAAATCGCTGTTTTTACATGATATCTTAGCAATTTTCGTGTCTAAAATTGTAAAAATTGCATAAAAATGGCCCAAAAATTGCGTCCTAGAAAAATCGGGTAGGGATCTAGCCAAAGTCAGTGGGGACCGAACAGACTCCTCGGTACCCGTTGATCTGTAATATATTCACATGGCGCAACTATAAACTACTGTACCGCACGTAATTACCGAAGACTGCACTAACCGATAAAAAACTGATGACATAGAAGTCTTTGAGTATATTGATGAGAGGCATCAACCAGACGGCATGTTTGGTAGGATAGAAGACTTTAGTGATGTCAGGAGAGTAGAGAAACAACCAGTACTGCCTTCTACTCAGCGTCACAGTTCTGCGAGCGCCGGCGCCTTTGCCTGCCGTTAACGGGCCATCTGTAGAAGAGCAGCTGTATGAGAAGGGTATCCAGAAAAAAGCTTCCACCATAATGCTCAAAATTATCTGAAACTACTTCACAAAGTAGTGTGCCAGCAGGTAATCCAAGTCATACTTCCAATGTAATCAGCAAATACAGTATGACAGCCGTGCGCACGGCTCCAAGCACCCAGAAGCTGTGCCGGTTACAGATTCGTGGACGCGTCCTTGAAGAATAGATCAAAGAAAAAACGCCGACAACAGTGAGCAACAGGAGAGCGGTGCAAACGGAGGCAGCAATTACGTCGGCCGGGTGAAAGGTGATCGGTTCGTCCGCTCCAATCCATCGGTTGTTGCAATAGGATGAGCCATTACAACAACACAGTACGCCTCTGTCCAAGGTGGTATGACAGCGGCTCCGAGAGCAGGAACTGTTGATTTTCTGTTGACTGGCCGAAGATTGGCAGCCGTACCACTGGTCACTGATGTAAAAGCACCATTCCTTGCTGACACAGTACGGATTGGTTGTGTTAGAACTCTTGCAGCGGATGGCAACAGATGCGCAGCCGTTGATGATTGCATTCCAAACAAGAAACCGATAGCGCTGCATAGTGAAATACGTAGGTACATAGAATGGGAAAGACAGCACAACAAATTATGAACTCTCAACAACCAGTCGTTAGACGAAACACAAACAATGAATAGCCATTTTTGCACCGCACTCAAATAAGGCGTTCTCAGGCAATTCTTCGTAGATGTCAATACAATTGTTTGGGATTTAATTTTGAGTATCTGCCGTTCTGACGGCAAGCTGCGATACTGGTTTGCTGGTCTATACGTACAACTACTTTCTGTTCAATTTAAACATACCAGAAAGAAAACCTTATTCTCCTTTTTTCCTAAGAGTGGTACTGTATTATATTACCATTATGGATCTGTAAAAAATGACTTGATTTCCTGATTTATGTGTTTTAACAAAAAAGGAAGCATACAAAGCCCTGCAACAAGAGAGCACAAGTGTTTACTGTGGAAAACAGAGAAGAATTTAGCGATACAGTAAGTAAGACTACGGATCAGTTGCCAATGACGATCAGTGGAATTGCAAGTTTTTCTGCGGGTCCAGCAGCCAAGTCATAGGCAACTCTGAGTTCATCGTAAGTTGAATCTTCTGTTAAATGTCCAGTGTAGTTCTTGAACCAAATATAAAGATAATCTTCTTTGACGGGTCCTTCGTACCGAACGATCTCCAATCCGACAGCTTCTTTGGCGGGAACCACTATGTACACCGGTCGCACTTTGTACAGTTGATTGTCGCTAAACTTCATTTTGGCCACCTTAGCTGTATTAGTCGTGTTCGTCAGTTTATGTTGACTGCTGCTTCCTCTGGAAAGATAGAGTCCTTTGGCCGGGGTCAGTCGCATCGATTGATTCTGTTCCATAATACCTAGTACAACAAACCATAAAAAAAGAAACAGTGACTGTTTCTCAAAGCGCCAACCAACCAAACCAGTCATACGTACAGTATCGAAAAATCCATTCATAGTAACTAGCCACGGTTTCTGTACTGGTTTGTTGTTGCTAAGGATTAGCGGATGGCACTTGCGTCAGGAGACACGGAGAGCGAAGTGAGCACATGGCAAACGTTGGCCCTGGAAGTGTTCGAAGCGGTGGTAGGTCGACTAAAAACTATGGGTGACGATGTAAGCAAGTGGGACGACTGCGCAGAAATTGATCCGTCCCTGGTGCGCGATGTTCTCAACCGGCTGCTCACCGTTACGACCGGAAGACTGTGCGTGCACAAGAAAGAGAACCTAGAAAATTTTAGTTCAGAGCAACCTGCTAGCTTGACACCTGTCAGCGAGAAAATGGAAGTGTTAGCTCAGGTACTTTGAACATAATGTTAGATATTGTACATCCTCTTACCACGATTTGCTGTGTGTCTGTTTCTGTTGTTGACCACAAAGCTGTTCCAGGAATACAAAGCTGCAACTGAACGACTCACAAAACAATTGAAAGAGGCCAGGGAGAAGGTCCAGACTAGTAACGAGAGTTCAAGACAAATGGGAAAACAAATGCAGGAGCTTCGAAATGCGTATGAGAAGAGCACCAAACACGCAGTTTTTCTACAGAATCAGTTGACGAAAACAGAGCAGAGATTGCGTCAAACAGAGCAGCAGATGAGCCAACGACAAATGCAGGGCCAAGCTGTAGGACAATACAAAGAGCTCGATGAGAAATGGAGAGAGATGGAGCAGGACCTGTGTCACCATCAACAGAAACTAGAAGAAAACAACCGCGAACTGCTACAGTTGAGAGACCAGGCCGATTACTTTCAACAGCAAGTCGACGCCAAGCTTCGGTCTATTAAAGAACTGGAAGATATCATGAAGCACGAACGGGAAATAGCCCAACAGCAAATCGAAGAGGCAGACAGCCGGAATGACCAAATTTACGCTAAACTCAGAGAGACCGAACTTAAACTAAGTAATGTAAGCGACCAGCACCAGTTGTGTGGTCAACGACAACTTGTGACAGCTACACAATTGGAAAACGAAAGAGCGCTGAACAGAAAGCAAATGGGGGACCTTCGATTGTGCAGAGAGCAAGTGTTACAAATGGCTCAAAAACTGGACCAATTCACTGCTAAGGGCAAGAGACTGAGTGAAACAGTTCCACCAGACAGCGCTTCTAGGACCAATGCTTCTGCTCAGTCTGCCTCGCCACTCAAGGGTACAGAAAAGGACCAGGGACTGCACAGTCGGCCACTAAGTGCTCCAGCCCCACCAGACAGAGCTTCTCAGAGCAAAGCTTCTGTTCAGTCTGCATCACCACTCAAGAAGGCTACTTCAAAGGACCAGAGACTGCACAGTCGGCCACTGAGTGCTCCAGCTCCACCAGACAGGGCTTCTTCTCGGACCAATGCTTCTGTTCAGTCTGCATCACCACGCAAGGCGACTTCCAGGCGGTCATCAAGTAACTCGCCACCCCAGAGACCACCAACGTCACCAAAGCGCGGTTCAAACACTCCAGCCACTCATTCAAGGCCAGATCGGGAATCACGTCCATGTAAACAAGGACAGGGCGACAGCTCAAGCAAAAAGACTCGGCAAAGGAGCACCCCAGTAGGCAATCTAAGCTGTGAAATTGTGTCCGATGGCCGGTCTCAAGATGATAGAAGTAACTACACTGCCGAAAGCTTACCAGTGTTCAACTGCAGGGCTACAATCAACTACTGCGACCGCCACAGAGCCAGCAAGCGCAAGAATTGATCTCACTGCTTTGTACTACTAAATTCCATTTATTTGTCTCAATTAGACTGTACAATTAAAATTTGTGTCAATAATAGGAGACATCTCTGAAATACGCATTTTGAATTAGATACTGAAGTAAGAAGTAAAACAATATCATTTACACATTCCTGCCACTGAAATTGAAGTACAGTAAATGTACAAAATTTGGCCATTTTTAGTGCTTTAATGGCCCATAACTTTTGATCCCAGATTAGTCTGCATCTTCAACTCTACCAAAACTTCAATCTGCAATGTCTCCAGATATTACATGAACCAGTCCACAGATAGAAAAGTTATGCTAAAAAGTATGGCCGAAAAAATACCCTTTTTTGGCACTTTTTTCAATGTTGTCCAAACTTCGACATAATGAAGGAGCCGCATTTGCTCCCTCCCCGAATACAACCAAAACAATTTTAGTACGGACCGCGCTAACCAATAACCACACAAACGCGCTTCCCTTAATACTGTAGTTTCCAATCGCTATACGTATATCTCGTCAACCAATGCTGTATCCTCCTGTTTATAGTCTTTCCTTTTAACTAAAACGGACTTTTTCTTCAATTTTGTCCAAAATCCGACAAATAACTTTAGAGCTTTCTGATCGCAGCTTGCTACGTACCGTTGGAAAGAACAGCCTTTTCTCATTCATAATATGCAATCCCCACCTTTGTACGTTCACTTTTACTATAGTTATGAGCTAAATACGGCAAAAAGTCCAAAATTTTTTTCGAATTTTCGCCCAAAGATGATAAAATCTTGTTTATATTGTGTCCTTACATCCTAACACAAATTTTGAGCCAAATTGCAAAACTTCTTACCCAGATTATCATGTCCTGAACACAGAGTCTCATAACGAAGAAAAACCGACTCTTACTATTTTTCAACATTTCATAATTCAGATCTCAGAGTCGAAAAAACGTGTACGACCCTTAGTTTCAAACTACAGTCATTCCTTGACAAAACCTAAAAGTCCCAGACCTCCAGACCTTCCCCAGATCGCGCAACTCTCTTCCCCGTCCAAAAATCAAAAAATCAAAAAATTTCGAAAAAAGTATCCTAAATTTGACCATTTTTAGTGCTTCAATCGGCCATAACTTTTGATCCCGGATTAGAATGCAATTCTACCACACGTAATATGAAACTACACACATTGCTTAACAAAACGTAACAGGTCCGATGCATGGGGGGCCCTTTAAACCATTAGTTGGTTTTACTGGCAATTTTCAAAAATTATAACAAAATTTAACTCAAAAACGAAAACAATATCCAAAAACCGACTGCACCAATAGAAAATTCAGAATTTTTGCAAACTTTTGATGTAGAATATGTACATTACCATGAAAAGTACCTTAAAAACGCCGAAAACCACCATTCTGTTTCTTCGCCAGCCCCCATCGAGAGCATTTTTCAAAAAATCACTGCTCGAAAACGAATCAACGAATTTCGCTCAAATCTTCACCAAAAGATAGGAAAAACTTCAAGTTACACAATGCCTGCAAATATTAGAGGAATCGGTCCACAAACACAAAAGTTACGCTGAAAAGGATGGCCGAAAAAATACCCTTTTTGGCACTTTTTTCAAATTTGGTCAAACTCCGACATAATAAGGGAACCGCATTTGCTCCCTCCCGAAATGCTACGAAAACAATTTTTAGTATGGACCGCGGTAACCAATAACTACAACGGGAAAGCGCAAACGCGCTTCCCTTTACACATTCTTTCAATATATACAGTCAACCTTACCTTATGTTAGGTAGCCACACAACACAATTCTATTTCAGGCAAAAATCGCCTTTTAACAATAGCTTAGATGAGCTGAAAACGGTCTATCTCATAGTAGCAACAGTTCTGTAAAGCAACGTAACTAACTGCGCAGCATCTTCCAAAGTCGGAATTTGTAGATACAGTAGAGAGCGCTCAAGCCATTCCTACAAAGGGTTTGAGCGCTGCCCCGACGTCGACACTGCTGAGTTGGAAGTTGTAATAGTACGGTGCGGCGAGTCGGCGGCGCTGCGCGTTTGGGTTGCCCTGTTTCTGTTAGTGGTCGGTTTTGTCATTTATTGATTGGTCGTGCAGATAGAGGCAGTTCAGTCAGTGCGTGCGTCATTGGCCTGGTCCCCAATACGCAGTCGCTCGCAATCTAGCACCGACACCGGTTGTTTGGTCGTTCGTTGGCTGACGACACTGTCGTCTGTCTCTGTTTATTTGTTGTTGGTTTGCTCAACCCGCAGTCACCACTCACTGCCCCATCACCTGCGGTCAACCTTATTTATTTCTATCATTTATCCACTTATTATCGATTGATTGTGAGCTTTCACTGAAAGAAAATTGAACCAAGTCTCTCAATGGAAGTTCAGTACTCGAACATTATGGATTTTCTGTTGGATAAGACGGACGAGTCGCGTTTTCCGTCCTTGGATGCCAACGATCCGTTCATCGGGGGAGACTCCAACTTATTCGATCTGGCTGACAACTCAGTGGTAAGAAACGTGCAATATAACTACCTATGTGCGTAGTTTGTTGCCCTATTTTACAAGGCCTAATTATTATTGCGCTTTCGTTTAAAGTTTTAGTTAATAAATTAAAGCTAAAGTTCAGGCACCATTTAACGCAGAAAGCCCTGGAGAAGTTTGTCGCTAGCGACACATGTTCAGTTAAAGCATTAACTCTTTCTTAGGCTTACGGAAAGTGGTATCCGCGCACGTAGGGTATTGGTTGAAGTTTGCAAACAACCAACCAACCGACCGGCATACGTTTGTATAGTTAGTGCTGGTGTGAGATTGCAGGACCTCGACTGTCTCCTCACGACACCGACGTTCAAGCCTGACCCAGAGACATTCACAGACCAATTTTTGGACGGTCTCATGAAAGAGCTGGAACCGCAGCAGCCCCAGTCCAGTGGTGATTACAGTGACATTCCGCCGAATCTGACCCCCGAGGGTCTGGTTCACAGCATTGTGATTGAGGAACCCTGGCAGGAACACCCCTACGCATGTTCTGTACCTCTGGAAACTGCGCCATCCCCTCCCTCTTCTGATAGTGGCAATGTCTCTGACTATAGCTCTGCTTCGACAGGAAGAGGTAGAGTATTTTGCCTTGGCACTATTAGGATGCCGTGAGGAAAGGCCGAAACGTAAGCCTGTAGAACTTTGACAGAAACCTGAACCGAACATTTTATTTTATATTCCATGCGTTCTAACACACTAAACACTGTTGCGCAGGCTATCTGCGATGATATATTTCTGGTTTGTTCTCCGGAACTTATAATGTCTTGTAACTATCCACCTTTAAGCTAGTAGCTGATCCGCGGCAATGGATATCTTTAGCTGGTTGTACTCTTTATAGCCACTGATATCAATGTGCTACATTCATTTTTGTCGGGAGCCCACGTTAATTCAGTGAAGCGACAAAGCACGTTTGTCATTATTTTCAGCGTCTAGTAGTGGGTCGAGACGTTCGTTGAGTGAGTGTTCCTCATCAGATGTTGCAGTAGACATTCTACAGACAGCCACAGACGTCATATTCAGTGATCAGTCAGCGCGCACTGTGCCCGTCCGAACATCCCAGATTCGCAGCAGTGAGTGCACTCCATTAATTTAGTTTGACCCTTTTTGTTTTGTCATTCTAACAAAGTTGAATGAAATTGGGTGGTGTTCTTGCTCTTCGGTGCGGTGGTTCCAGTCCAACTGCTAACTAATTACTCTTTCTGTATAGAGATGCATAGACAAAAAGAACGAAAAATAGCTAGACGTGTTGTAGTCGAAAACCTTAAAACCATTAGATTTCGAAATCTCTGGACATGATCCGTGGGGGTACCCCAGTTTTTGCTACTTTTTTGGTGATGCGCTGTTTGTTTCAGAAGCATCGACTGGCTACATATTGCCGGTGACGACCAAAGATGTCGGTGTGGGTCGGCTCGGCTCGAAAACGCGTAAGGTATGTACGTTTGTTTGACCAGCTGCGTTGTCCTGCTGTCAGCTGCAGCTTTCGATAAGACAGCGTGGTGCTGTCCTCTTGATGGCACATTTGGCATGAGGCATTGATTAGATTAGACTGCCTTCAGTTGCGTGTCACGTTAAGATGAGAGTGCGTGCACGCACCAGTTTTGTCCTTGGTGCGCGTCGGTGCAATCTTCGCGGCCCAGTGTCCTTTGGCAGTAGCGACCCCACTTTTTTCTCTCGGCAGACTTGTTGATAGACCTAACCGACAAAAACGGGGACACCAGTATCTGTCGCTCACAGGTGTTTGTTTGTGCTCGGGTCGGGTGCACGCATTAGTTGCAGTAAGGCAAGCGAGTGGTGCAGTCATTTCAGTATCCGCCTCTCAACTTGTCCGAGGAAGAGAGACGACTGATCAGAAAGGAAGGGGTGTCGCTGCCGACTCACTATCCGCTGACCAAATCGGAGGAGCGCGAGTTGAAGCGAATTCGTCGGAAGATAAGAAACAAACGGTCGGCGCAGGTCAGCCGCAAACGCAAACAAGTCTACGTTGAGGATTTGGAGGAGCGGTGCGTACCAGTCTAGACTTGTTTACTCTTAGCACTCTCGGCTTTCTGTTCTAGAGTGGAGAACTGTACGCAGGAAAATGCCACTCTCCGACGACAAGTAGAACACTTGGCCAAGCATAATCAGTAGGCTTTTGAATGCAATAAAGTTGTCGATGACGTGCAATTTGTAGGTCGTTGTTAACCGAGTTGCGGAAGTTGAAGAGCGCTGTTGCCAACGGTTCGCGACGGTCTGCCCAAGCTGGCACGTGTCTGGCGGTACGTTTTGGCTGTGGTATTGCTGTCTACACTGTAAGGTTTTGCAGGTTCTTCTCTTGTCTTTTGCTTTGTTGGTGGCGCCGAATATGAGTCCCTTCTCCAAACAAAACGATCAGAATGTGTCTGAACAGCAGGCTGCTGCCGTGCAGAACGCGGCTAAGCAGCCGCTCAAGCGGTCTCCGCTCGCAGGTTGGTTCTGACTCTCAATTGATTGTAGACCAGTACTAATTAGTGTGTGTTTAGGTCAATCACGCACTCTTCTGCACGCGTTTACGCCTGCGGCGGCCGTAGTGCCGGCAATGGAAGACGAACTAGAAGAAGAGTCGTTTGCGTCGGAGAGCTTCGCCCGGTCGAGCAGGTCCCGCGTGGTCACCAAACGACCGGCCAAGGTGGTGTCGGTGCGCCCGGCATTGTTGCAGAAGCGAATAAAAGTCGAACCGGACGAGGACGTGATTGCGAACTGGAATGCCACCAAGCAAAAAACTAAAATCTACATAAAACGACAGCAGAAACTGAAGACCGAGGAACTCTGACCTCTGTTCGCTCTCTAGCTCTCCTTAAGCCGCCTGTGGTTGTTTGTTTTTCGGGTTTTCACCATTTTCGCTAAGATCAAGATCATTATTTTGGTATGATTATTTATCCTGTGGACGGTGTCTTTGTTGTTGTTCGAATCTGTACTGCATTAGTGCTCGCCTTGTTGGGTGTCGTACTTACACGTCCTATTGTGCTGTGGATAGGTAGAATAAACAATTCTAGTTCATGCACGTTTAACAGTTCTTTTACGGCTGGGCACTTGCTGGCGTAAGAGCTTATCGGTGTAGTTTTTGTGATCAAATTAAAACCGGCTTTCGTGAAAGAGTCGCAATGGCTGACGTTGGTGATTTACGACGCCGACTTGACTTCGCCGACCCCGTTGAACAATCGAGGGTTCGTGTACTTTTTCAGTTTCTGTTACGGTACGGCTGGGTTTACTGTCGAATCGCTTTAGGCCATTGGCTGTTTGCTCAATTTCTTACGAAGCTCTCTGCCACCTGACAGAGCAACGCCTCACAAACATTCGCCACAGGTATCGCGTCACTTTTCGTCGTATTTGTGAATACCAGAGGCCGGGCCCGTCAAACACACACTTTTCATGTATCACAAACAAAGTTATGGTAGAGGCGGCAACATTGATGTCATTCATGTACTGTTCTTGTCACCGCGTTTTTGCAAAATGGTCATATTCGACCGTTCCTTGCATTCGTTGTTTGTATATTTATTTTAGGCAATGGCGCTTAAATTATTATGGGATTCAGCAAGCAGACAGGAAGACCATGTCTGTTCGGCAGCGCTTCAAGCAGTGTCCTTGCTGATAAGAGACAATAAATTGGATGTCACCTTCACGTTGCAACAGCTGCAAACAATGTTGGACTTTACCAAGTCTGACAGTTCTGCACATCAACAGCACACGACACTTTCTTTTCAGAAATGCAAGGTTGATTCTGGATGCAGTAGTTAGTCATTCAACCGACTTGTCGGTCAAAGGTTCTATTACGTGAGACTATGCCTCCATTTAGCTGCTCTGTTCTAATAATGCAGTCGCATTCTAATCAACCGTCAGCATGATTTCAGAAATCCATACCATCCTATTATGATTGTGGCTAAGCGAAAAGCGCACCGATCACAACTTTCTGACGTTTTGGTGAAACGGTTCAACGAAAATCCACCGTACGTGTTTATTCTAAAATTGCGTTTGCTTCTATGTTAAGTTTAATAGTACGAAGGTGCTGCGTTTTTGGTGAGGCTAATGCCTGCTGCTACCACACTACAGTTTGAACAATTTTACGAACTGAACATGCTTCAGTTTAATGTACTAACAGAACGCATTGTCGGGAATGTGGTCTTTATAGTGATTGTGATTTTTTGCGTAAGTGTGGAATTAGGTTTATCTTTGGGGTCTTACTCAGGTTAGAAATGTGTGTTGTTTATTTGTGTACGCAGTATACATTTATCAGGTCATCCGTCAAAATGTTGAGTGGGTTGGGGGTTCATGCCGACGGCCGGGGGACTGTGCCCAAATTCTAGAGAGGGGTTGGGCACTCAATAACGCTTAAAAATCGCAAAAGATAGCAATTTTTCGGCTAAAATCGTAAAAGCTAATTTTGGGTTCAAGTGCAGCTAAAAAGCGTTGTTTTACAGTTGATTTTAGCAATTTTAGTGTCGGAACTCTAAAAAATCGGGAAAATTTGATAAAAAAATAACTTGCCAGAACCAGAAAAATCGGAGGGGGTCGGAAAAATCGTTTCTAGGGGTTGGCTTAAGTCGGGTGGGGTGCAGACTCCCCGGACCCCCTGTTACTTGTATGATTCGCAGCATTTGTGGAGAATTCATTCGTATTCATATGCCGTCGCTTTGTACATTTGAATTTGAATTTTTAGAAGTATTTTTGGAATTCTACTGCGGCTTCTGGCTGACAGTGACAGAGAATCTATGATTGACTCATGTGTTGTGTTCTCCGGGCTGCAAGAACAACAAATTCACGCAGTTATAGGAGTTCAAATGCTTGGATCGATTTTCTTCAAGCAGCAGTTCAGTGGTGCCCCTCAGTGAGTTAAATTCTTTAACTATTGCTTTAATTTCACAATTTTTGTAGTTTCGACTGCTTATTTTCAGGAGCCCCAACTTTTAAAAACATTGTGTGCAACAGCTACTCGTGTGCCGTCTAGAGTAATTTCCGAATGGGCCGGTCGCTTATTGTGCTCGCATAGGTTGACGTACTTATTAAATGATCAACAGCTGAGAAAAGCCTTTTTTGCTCATTCTTGCGAAACACGAAGTATTGTTCTCTCGGAGGTTATGTACAACCTGCCTTTGACTTTGCTCAATTCTGTTCTTGAGCTAGGTACGTGCGTACAAATTTCTTTATTGAAGCGGTTCTTCTATCGTCCCCTTGTTACGCTTACGCACGTGCACTTACAATCATGCAATGTACATCATGGGCCGGAAAAATGGGTTGGGTGGGGGTGGGTCTGCCGTTTGAGGGGCGGTCGTGGCGATTTTGGTTGGTGGGGTCAGGAACAAAAGTCGGCTTCAGGTGGGTGGGTGGGGGTCGTTTCGTTTGGGGGTGAGCCAAAGTTGTGGGAGCGGGCAAACACCCCAGACCCCACGCCCATGTATGGTTACATGTATAATGTATTTACACAACGCACAAAAGACGCACGTGTACTTTGGGAGAAACGACTATCTATATAACTTGTGCATTTTAGTGGTGCAAAACTTGGAAAATTGCGATGCCTTTAATGGTGCACTATTGTTTGCGGCCGTGCTGAGTGCTTGTACCTTAGTAAGCGACCAGAATGTGTCTGTGTTATTGCCCGACGCAAATATTACTCGAAGTCTTGTTAAACAAGCGGCTGGACTTCTTGAAACCGCTCTCAGCAAGCAAAAGGTAATTCAGTTACAATTTCTTTCAAACCGTGATCAGTGTTGCGTTTTCTAGAATGTCGCTCATAAATCGAATGAGCCTGGTTTTTCTGCACCACTGTGCAGGAACTGTATCTGCAGCAGCTGAGTTGGGTGGGGGAAGACGACAGACTGACCGGATGCTGGCTTGAATACTGGAAGAGCGACGAGTCATTGCTGGCGGACAATGTCACTGTTGCTGTTCTGGTGGCAGTGGCTGTTCTTTCGCAGTCAAAGGACAATGTCACCGTCTGTGTGCAACTTCTTGTGCGCTGTGCCGACAAAACACCTACAATTGGTACGAGGTGCAGCTGCAATAATTTTTCTGTTGAGTGTTGCAGAGCAGTTACATCTTTACCGGTTATGCTTCATCAGTTTGCCAAAGCAAAAGACTGGTGGCGGACAGAGCTGTTCCTGAATGCTGTGCCTAACTTGGCTTCACACAGGGTCTCTATTAGTACTTCTGCTTTTTGCCCTGTATCTTTTACAGTTCAGCGTCTTAGCTGTGCCCTCCGTCGGTGCTGGAATTCATGCTGGGTTTGGTCGGTCAGGGGAAGATGCGTTCTCACGCTCTTCGACTGTTGGGCACGTTGTGGCAAGAACGGGGGAAAATATTTCCTAAAATTAAGGGATTGTTGTTGCCTCAAACTGATCGGGAAGGCCAAGAGCTGAATCTTCAGCGAATGCGAATTCTTAGAAATGTCTGTGCTGTTCGGTGCGCTTTTTGCAGCCAATCTCATGCAGTGCGTAAAGCACTCTGTTTGCTTCTAGTGGTGATGAGTTTGGCGAGCAATTGTTGCCGGTACTTTCATCTGTTGTCAACGACTCAAACAGCTCCATTCCGTTGGTAATCGAGGCTGTGCAGGCAATCGGTGAACTGTGCAAATGCCAAGTACTGTAAATGATCAGCAGTTTTCTCAACGATGCCACTATGTTTCAGCTGATTGATTTGTCGGCCATTT
>JASANB010003936.1:0-17060 GCA_030248155.1 Sabatieria punctata
AATATCAGCTTCATTTGCCTGTCCAGTTCTTCAGTCCCAAGTAATTTTCACATTTTCATGTGTATGCTGAATCAATCACTCGCCGCATCAATCGGATGCTCAGTTCAAATGTTATATCTGATTGTTTACAAATACGTTTTCTGCAGTGCAACCCTGGCTCACATCATCGATTAACTTTGCTCAAAAGGGCAAGGCTTTGTCTATGCTTATAGAAAACGCCAATAGGACACCAGCTTATATAGCACAACCACAACCGCTTTACCTATAAGTATATTTTGTTGAATAAAATTTACATGCTGTAGTACATTTAGCGGCTCTATACTAGCAAAAATTATTGATAAAAGTAAGTGCACTGTAAGTGTATTTTACAAAGTTTTACTGAAGTTTGCTTCTACTTACAAAAGCAGATTTTAGCACTGCGCTTTATGAGAGTACTTAGCAAGGTTTGACTCTAAGAGTAACGACAATGGCCTGACTTACCACCTCCAGTCATTACTGTGCCAGTTCTACCACCACCGTAACACACGTCTTAATTGATGGCAATTTATAGCTAACTGCAGCTTCTTGTGCACTTTAAGCATCAAGGGCGCAAGGCGTAGCCAGCTCTAGCAAAAAAGTCACCAGAAAACATGGGCCAAAATCCTGCAGCGCTTAGGCTTGCATATTGCGCACGTTATAGGTGTACGAGATCTATTGAGCTTTTCTGTAAGCCTTGCACTTTTGAGCAAAGTTAATCGATGATGTGTCCCAGGGTTGCACTGCAGAAAACATATTTGTAAACAATCAGATATAACATTTGAACTGAGCATCCGATTGATGCGGCGAGTGAATTAATTGAAAGAGAGGGAAATTCTGCACAATCGGGATAAATTTCTGGTTGATTAACCAGAAACTACAGGAGTAGTGACCAGCCTAGTTAGATGGTACCGGAAATTCGGTCAGATTCAGCATACACATGAAAATGTGAAAATTACTTCGGACTGAAGAACTGGACAGGCAAATGAAGCTGATATTCTGAAAGAGCATGTTCGTTTTAGTATGGGGTGCAAGTGACAGCTCTCTAGGTGCCTTCGATAAAGAGTAATTGATCTACATTTGCTTGTCATGCCTAAAAATCGTGATCAAAAGGGTCATCTTCAAAGCTGCACAGCTCCCAAACAAAGCCAAATCGGTGGGTTTGCCTGTAGGATTTTAAACATCCTTACATGGTCAACTTATGTTGAAAATATCAGCTCTGGAGCTCGTTGCCACATAGGCACTTCTTTCAATTGAAAGACACGTCTATTTCGGGTCCCCCAAACTTTAATAAATCGCGTCTGAATCTGGCAGTTTTCAGTTGTATTCAGTTGTTCTCTATTGCGTTTGAAAGAGCGGGAAAATCTGTATAAGTGTGTCCAATTTCAAGGTGCTATCTTGAAAGCTGCCAATTTGACAGCAGTTGAAAGAGCATGGAGGAGCCAAATCTGGGAGATCCGGTGCAGCACCCTTCTTCAAACCATTACTCCGGTTTGAGTGCAGCCAGAGCGAAACCGACGCGGCTGTGGGGTTTCATAATAGGGCAATTCAAATGAGCCAATAAAAATGCGGGGTCAAAAAATTCCATCGGCCGCCCACTGCCTGACTTTTTTTGGCAAGGACTCTTAAATTGTACACATTTGGATTACATGTTTGACATTTGATCAACATGTCTAAATTGCAATTTGACCAATTCTGTATCTGGTTTAGGTGTCTGTGATGTCAGCTTAACCAAATCATAGGCTGAAGCATCCAAAATGTTACAGAGGAGCAAAATCTTTGCAGAAGTGTACTACATAAAAATCTGGATTGTGCTAGCTCCACCTAGCTGTCTCAATGTCAGCGCAATTGGGTGACATTGTCTCAAACCTTGCTGCAATAGCAGATACCAAAATGTTGTGCAACAGCAAAATCTGAAATCTTTGTATAAACTGAATAAATTGGGTACATGTGAGGGGGGTATCACATATAGGGGGTCACCAGCGGGGACAGTTCCCTCCATGTCTCATGAACTGGCGCACTTCCTTCTTGTACACTGCACTTTCCAACTTGGCCTTCAGCGCGGACATCTGCTGTCCATATGCTGGCCAAAGATTTCAGATTTTGCTGTTGCACAACATTTGTGCAGACGTGCTACAGTTCAAGAGCTGGCCAGCATATGGAGAGCAGATGGCCGCGCTGAAGGCCAAGTTGGAAAGTGCAGTGTACAAGAAGAAAGTGCGCCAGTTCGTTCCAAACTGGCATTGAGACAGCTTGGTGGAGCTAGCACAATCCAGATTTTTAAGTAGCAAATTCAGCTAGGAAAATACCAAATTCGTTTTCTGCATCGAAAACTGTCCTAGAATATCGATATTGGAACTTTCAAAAACGATTTTGAATTTTTTTGGCCTGCCTGTTGGCCCGGTTTATCATGCAGAGACAATGAGGCCCTCCCATGACAGGAAATAAATTTATGAGCTTTCGTGCTGGGACCCTAACCCGGAAGACTTGTTATCGGTAAGAAGTGCGCCAAATTCAAATCACTCAAGTACTGGCACATTCTACTGAACCTAAATCGTCTTCAGCCTCCAGGCCACCTCTGCCATTTGCTCCCTTCCAGATCGTACCAGAACCACTTCGATCATCCAGCCCGCCACTCACGATTCGCATCTCATCCATATTCGCCGAAGTATTATCCCAAGAATTGGCCGATTCAGAAGTGAAAGAAGGTGAAGCTGCCGATTTTCCTTCATCTTACCATTGTTTTAAGTCTTCTAGCTTCCATACTGCTTCGATATGCTCTCTCCTTCCAGACACAGCACTTCGATCCACTTCAAATCGCCCCGCCGAACTACTATTCCGAGAATCGGCCGATTTGGAGTGGAAGAAGGTGAAGCTGCCCATTTTCCTTTATCTTACCATTTTTTTAGTCTTCTAGGTTCCATACTGCTTCGATATGCTCTCTCCTTCCAGACACACCACTTCCATCCACTTCAAATCGCCCCGCCATAGTACTATCCCGAGAATCGGCCGATTCGGAGTGCAAGAAGGTGAAGCTGCCGATTTTCCTTTATCTTACCATTGTTTTAAGTCTTTTAGCTTCCATACAGCTTCGATATGCTCTCTCCTTCCAGACACACCACTTCCATCCACTTCAAATCGCCCCGCCGAAGTACTATCCCGAGAATCGGCCGATTCAGAGTGGAAGAAGGTGAAACTGCTGATTTTCCTTCATCGTACCATTGTTTAAAGTCTTGTAGCTTCTGTACTCTCATATCCGGACTTTTCCTTAAGATACTTTTAATTTAACTATAAAAACGCCTATGTTAGGAAGCAGTGTTAAAAGGTTGGAAATTTTGCATCAAATATGCTTACTGCAGCTTCCCATCCAATCGGGACCATCATATTCAGACTTAGCTGAGCGAGAGCTTTTGATTGAGTACCCACATGCCTATGCTACGATGCAGTGATAAAAAGTTAGAAAATTTGCAGAAAAAATTTGCATATATTCAAAATGACAATATGCAAATTTTTGCATATTTTAACGCTGCGTCGTAACATAGGCATGTAGGTACTCAATCAAAAGCTCTCGTTTAGGTAAGTCTGAATATGATGGTCCCGATTGGATAGGATGCTGCAGTAAGCATATTTGATGCAAATTTTATAACTTTTTAACATTGGTGTTACTGTACTTTACGAAAGCTCTCCTTTAGCCAAGATTGATTATGATGGTCCCGATTGGATCGGATGCAATATTAAGCATATTTGATGCAAATTTTATAACTTTGTAACACTGCTTCCTAACATAGGCGTTATTGTACTTAAACGAAAGCTCTCCTTTAGCCAAGACGGATTATGATGGTCCGGACTGGATCGGATGCTGTAATATGCAAATTTTATGGAACTTTAATAACTTTTTAACGCTGCCTCCTAACATTGGCGTTATTGTACATTGTATGTCCCGATTGTACAATAACGCCAATGTTAGGAAGGAGCGTTAAAAAGTTACAAAATTTGCATCAAATATGCTTACTGCAGTTTCCGATCCAATCGGGGGCATCATATTCAGACTTAGCTAAGCGAGAGCTTTCGTTTAAGTACAATAACACCAATGTTAGGAGGCAGCGTTAAAAAGTTGGAAAATTTGCATCAAATATGCTTACTGCAGCTTCCGATCCAATCGGGACCATCATATTCAGACTTAGCTGAGCGAGTGCTTTTGATTGAGTACCCACATGCCTTTGTTACGATGCAGCGTTAAAAAGTTAGAAAAATTGCATAAAAAATTTGCATATTCAAAATGTCAATATGCAAATTATTGCACTTTTTTAACGCTGCGTCGTAACATAGGCATGTAGGTACTCAATCAAAAGCTCTCGCTCAGCTAAGTCTGAATATGATGGTCCCGATTGGATCGGAAGCTGCAATAAGCATATTTGATGCAAACTCAACTGAAGCAGACCAGAAGCAGAGTGAAGTCTCAACCTAAGGTTGGTACTGTCGTCCTGATTCATGAAGAGGCCTAGAGGCCAATGGAAAATGGCGAAAATTGCCAAACTGCTAAGGAGCAGAGATGGTGAAATTCGGGCTAAACCAGATACAGAATTGGTTAAATTGCAATTTAGGCATGTTGACCAAATGCCATACAAGTAATCCAAATGTTTGCAATTTGGTATCTGCCATTGCAGCAAGGTTTGAGACTAGGGTTCCAACGATATATCGATATCGATATCGAAAAGTCGATATATCGACCCTTTTTCCAATATCGATATCGATATCGATATCGCGATATTTCGCATCGATATTTTCGATATTTTTTGTGCGGAAAAGTAGAGAAAAACAAAACTGACACCAATTTTATTTCTGTAGAACAGTAAAAAACCTATTTTATGGACAACTAACAGTGGCATGATAGCTCTCAGAAACATCAATTTCTTGGCATTCTCAGCTCTTAGACAGCAACGCTTAGGTTCTTAAATGTCTGCAGCAACACCGAAGAGCTGCTACCTCCTCACACTTGAAACAGGAGGGCAGAAGCAGACATAGACTAGCATTTGGGCTGAGAGGTGATAAATTTTGAAATCCTCAGGAGGTAGCGCCGGGCAGATGGGTGCTTGAAAGGATGGTAAGCAAAACAATCCGATTTTTTTACTAAAGTCAAGATTTTTTGGCTTATTTGTCATTTAAAATAGGTTAAATACGCTATTCTGTCTGAGCTCATTTATGCCTAATGAGGGTGGGGCATCGCATTGGCCCGAGGGGTCAACTTTTTCATTGAAGGGCTTCAGAAGAGCCACTACCTTTCTGCGATTTTTGTGATATCAGTTCGTTGATTGCATCAGTGCTTGACTGATAAGCAGCGAGAGCAGTTTGCTCTTTAAAATTTTCAGATTTTCTTGCATAACTATAAATATCGATATCGATATCGATATCGATCGATATTGAGATGAAAATATCGATATCGATATCGATATCGAATATCGACGAATTTTGATATCGTCGGAACACTATTTGAGACAATGTCACCTGATTGCGCTGACATTGAGACAGCTTGGTGGAGCTGCTAGCACAATCCAGATTTTTACATAGTAACATTTTGGCATGCTTCAGCCTATGATTTGGTTAAGCTGACATCACAGACACCTAAACCAGATACAGAATTGGTTAAATTGCAATTTAGACATGTTGACCAAATGTCAAACATGTAATCCAAATGTGTACAATTTAATCAGTTTGATAAACGTAGTGTTGTTATGACTATAGTCAAAGTCAAAGTCATAGTTAATACTTTTTGTGATATCGCAGTCAAACAGACAGGTAGTCAAAGTCAAAGTTTGACTACCTTGGTTATCATAAATACGTAGTCAAACGAAGACGAGGTACGGTAGTCAAACCGTGTGACTATGACTGCATTTTCTTATAAGCAGCGGCTTTTCAAGCATATTTTCTACATTTTTACGGTTCATAACTAAATGTTTTATAATTTCGTTTCATTTTTAGCTCTTTAGAAGACAAACAACCCTTTTCTCTAAAACTGTGAACTGATAACAGGTGTCAGAATACGTGTAACAGGGGGTCGGCCCCCACCCGAGTTAGGCCAGACCCCTCGGATGGGGACCCCCTCCCGAGACGATTTTCCCGAGCCCCCTCCGATTTTCTGGCAGATAATTTTTTGAGCAAATTTTAACGATTTTTTACGATTTCAGACACAAAAAATGGTAAAATCGCCTGGAAAACAGGATTTTTTTAGCTATATCTCAGCCCAAATTAGCGGTTTTTGGCGATTTTTAGCCAAACTTCCCCCGCCGGCACCAGACCCTCAACCCCAATCCCCCTTCGGCGGATGACCTGTTACATGTATGGGTTGTCAGTCAGCAAATCTCTGCTTGATGCATGGCAAATTAAACAGTTTGGTCAGGGTGAAAATTATGACATACAGTACAATACCTCTCTTATGGAGCAAAGAAGAACAAGAGAAAAATCAAAAACTACTTTGATTTTACACCAAACAGAACCGGGTATTTGCCTATTTTTGCGCTGTCTTTCCGAAAGATGCTTTTTACATTGAAATTTTTGAAAATTAAACAATTCTCGGTTAATTTGTAGCAGTTAACTATACTGTTTATTTCAAAGTAAACACTTTGTGCACTCAGTCAAAGTCATTTTTGACTGACACTCGGTGACTGAAGCTTATAAATCGCTGAAAACGTCAATTTTGCCATGTCTCAAAAAGTAGTCAAAGTAGTCAAACCAGTGGTCATGATAGTCAAATGGTTTGACTACAATATAGTCAAATTTGACTACCTTGGTATTGTACTCAAACGAGTGGTAGTCATAGTCATAGTCAAACGGAAATTTTGGTATTGTAACAACACTAGATAAACATAGTTATATGACTATAAATCTTGAAAAATCACCGCGCTACTACTAGGCGTTGCTTAGCACTGCTTTACTGTACGTACATATAAAAAAGGGGTACCATGATCTTTTTTGCATAGGATGATGTATCAGTGGTACAGGTGCCGAGAGTAACCAGTTCTTCAGACCTGTGTTTAGTGTGCTTCTTGCTGGGACCACACTGTCCTCCGAACTGAGCAAAACTGCATCATACGACTACAAAGTGCTGTGTTTAAAAGTGTAAATGATAGCATCAGGACTCTACATCCAGGCAACCCATCAGAATAATAATACTAATCAATACCTTCGGCTATTTGGTGTTGATACAGGTAGACACTCCACTCAAATCAAAACAACAATGAGATAACGGTCGATTTTCCTTCCTCAGCCAATAGCGTTTGCAGCGTGCCTAGTTTAAGAATTCACAAGCAAGTATGACTACTACGCCTTCACAACCATAATAATTTCAGGATGTGTCGGCAGTCAATTTACAAAGCAAGATTATATTATAACGCTTCAACAACGATTTTACAGCACTGCAGTGCTCAAACTGCCATTACCTAACGTGCTAAAAAGGGAAAAATGGCCGTGCGTGACATTAAAGTTTGAAGGGCCATAACTTCAAAACTGGAAGAGATCCAAAAAATTGGAAACCAGTTTTCGAAAGCACATTTGATGCGCTATTTTATCTTAAATTTATAGCCGGATAGCTCGATGCCACGCTAGTGAAACATATGTATTTCTGAACACGTGTTTTTCGGCCTAATCTCTGCAAAAAACTGCTTGTCAAATCGGCAATTACAGTCGGACTCTGACGTCGATAGGTGCAAATGAAAGAGCGTCATTGATTTTATAAATATTCCAGATTTGGTGAGGATTACTTTAAAAATGCGCTTACGGCACCCGGTCAAAGATGGGAGTCGGTCAAAAATCGGCGGACGCGAAAAAGCATGGTTTTTCAACTTTCGGCGCCGATTTCTCCGGAATCGGTGGGCCCCGAGCCGAACCGACTGGGTTTTGCAATATCCACACTTTAGTGGTTCAGATCAGCAAATAAAAATGGGGGGTCAAAAATTCCATCCGCCGCCCTCATAAGGCAACCTGCCTGATTTTTTTTTGCAACGCCTCTTAACCACTGGACAAATCTCAACTTTATGTCTCCGATTTGGCTAAAATTTTGTATTTTGATATAATTTAACCTAAAAAGATGTTTTATCACCTTCCCGGCCATTTTTGAGAGGGTCACTTTTTCGACCCAACCTCAGATCTCGGCTTATAACTCTGGAACCAGTGAACGTAGAAACTTGCGGATTGCATATTTATCATCACATAAGCGTTCTCTTTCACATGATGCACTACATGAACAAATTCGAGACAAAAAATTTTTTTCGAACCCCTTCTAGGCCAAATTTGACCCCCCAAAGGTGCGACTACCGCTATTTTATTTCATAAAAATGTAGCGCTATCTATTCACTTTTGATAGCACAAAAAAATTCAGAAAAAAATGGGCATCTAATTGAGTTTTTGGGCCTTGAAAGTTGTCAGGTCGAAAATTTGCCCAATAAAAGATTGCCTTGTAAAGAGCAGATCTTTGTCAATTTTGAACCGAGTTCAGTGATTGTTTGCACACATATTGCACTGTGTCCCTGGCACATACTGCACAAATCTGACCTTGCTGGCTCTTGCTTGGTGACCTTGCTGGCTCTTGCTTGGCGCCAGTTCTATGCTTCTTGGTCACATTTCAAGACACATTAGTTAACAAAGCAAATAGAATTGTGCACGCATTATTTACTCATAACCCTAAAAAGAGTTACGCTTCTACTTGATTGCTGTTTTGCTTGACAGATTGCGTCAAACCATACAATTAGAACGTACCTTGGTAGGCATTACAGCGCACTACACGATTATTCATCACTGACGTCATGTTTGCGTTGTAAACTGGTTATCTTGACCAAGTACGGAATCTACGCCTAACATAGTCGCCCACACTGTAATATAATCGGCCAAAGAAAGGCTAGTCGCTGGTGTTTCTACACTACAGTCATGTCTCATTAATCTGGACAAGTTGGGACCGGCCAATTTAGTCCGGATTAGCGAATTTCCGGATTAACGAATCAAAGCTAGAACACTGTTTTTCGGGTCAAAGGCCTAAATGGCAACTTTTTGTCAGTTGCATATCAGATTCTGCAGCTGTACCTCCTAATTATAACGCAAAAACTTATTTCAGCTGATTATTGCTCCAAAAGAGGCAAAAATAATCACATTCTGACTCAACGAAAAGCATAATTCAATTGATAATTCACACCTGAATTGAAAAATTGCGCATGGATTTTGTCTAAATTAGCCAAATCCGGATTAACGAATCACTTTACCATACAATTTTCGAAGTTCCGGATTAACGAATCCGGATCCAGATTAAAGAGTCATATAACATGGGGGAAAATTGGGGCCTGGCCTAATCTTGTCCGGAAGGTGAATATCCGGATTAACGAGGTCCGGATTAACGAGACATGACTGTAATGTAATTTCAAGAATAATGACTTCCCCCATCTTGTGTTCAAATCTACGCATGTTGCTGGTGCGTTTATTTGGAAATGACAGCAGCTGCTTTCTGGCCAACAGCTGTCTGTCTCTGATTTGAATCATCACGTCTATCATTTTTTAACTTCTTGCATACAAAAAGGCGAAAAAAAAAATCTAATTCATTATTCGAATGAGAAGCATTGGATGCAGGTGAATTCGGAGCCTTTCTCTCCCGTCAAATTGCAACACAGACCTTCGCTACATTCACACACGTCCATGGCAGATTTGTTTGGCCCAGTATTTTGTTTTCTGCACACTTCGTTTAGCTCACATTCTATAATACATCCAAATATGCGAACAGAACAGACAGTGCTTTTGCAAAAAAACTACTTCTAGGTGCTGCGGTAGAGGTTGTGGTTTTTTCAGGCGGGGCCTCGAAGACAGCGCCTCCTCTTTTGTAACCAGGTGGTGGGTCTTTCTCGCCTCTGCCGAATCGACGAAAGAAACTATTGCCTACATCACACAACAAGACACACAGGAACAACACAAACAAACGCATTGTAGAAACTGGCCTTACTGCAAATGCTTTATGCAAATTTTGGTCATTACTGCTACAATAGTGAGAGCTGATGTAAAATTTGCATACTACTGTTTATTTTGTGGTGGACCGTGTGCGCCGTGTTGTAGCCAAAATGCGTCTTTGTGTGTTGTTTGCATTGTGTTTTTGTGCCTTGTTGTGTGCAGGTGAGTGAGCAGTTAGGCAACTCAATTTCTTTGGTAAAACAATATAATCATTCTAGATACAATGGCACAAGAGCAAAACGAAATCGACGATTGTAAGTTTTGCTTTCTTAATCCTACAAATCAATTGAAAAAAGTTTGGCTGGTAGGTGTGTCTGTGTTCGCAGTACATATGTTCATAGAATTGGACTGCTAGCTGTATGCACAGTATTGACATTGTTTGGAATTCTCTTGTATACATATTGTCCTTCAGACAACCATTATGGTGATGAACAAGAGGAAACAACCGGTGTTATTGAATCCAGAGACGATGGTGCGTTGAATATCTTACTCAGTCAGCAAACTCATTGAAAATAGATAATAAGCATGATCAATTTTAGATGATTATGATCGGACGCCTGAACAAAGAAGACTGATGCCACAACAACTGATACATAATTACAGAGAGGAAAGAGGTTAGTAGTGCTATCCTAAAACCAAAAATTTGTTATTTCTGGTTTGATTGATTGATTGATTGATTGATTGATTGATTGATTGATTGATTGATTGTTTGTTTGTTTGTTTGTTTGTTTGCTTGCTTGCTTGCTTGCTCGCACGCTCGCTTGTTTGTTTGTTTGTTTGTTTGTTTGTTTGTTTGTTTGTTTACTTGCTTGTTTAGCTTGTTTGTTTGTTTGTTTGTTTGTATGTATGTGATCAAGGATGTCGGTGTGCTTGATGGGCCCACAGTGTGGCCTAAAGCAGGGGCTTCGCCCCCGGACAATCCATCCATTTGCTAGCAGGCTTGTTTGCTTGGTTGTTTGTTCGTTCGTTCGTTCGTTTTTCGGTAATTTGCTTGATTCTTTTATTGCTTGTTTGTATGTTTATCTGTTCGCTATGATCAGATAGAATTTCCAGATGAGTATGATGAGGAGGATAACGAATTCCAAATGCGAAGTCAGCGACACCTTAACAGACGACGTGGGCTGAGGTGGCGCCGCAGATTTGGTACTAAAGCCAGACGTGAGTTTATTTTGCTTTTGCCAGTGCACTGGAAAACGGATCAAAACGTGTCAGTGTTGCGCATTAGACATTGTGGAGTGGGTTCTGTTTTTGGTTAGCGATAATTACCGTTTCCAAGTAAACAGACATTTTAGGCCGTAAATTAGCTCGAAGACAGAGATTGGCCAGACGGTGGAGAAAACGGCTGCGTCGACGACTTATGCGGCGGCCCAGACGAAGGCGAAGACAACGCTCTCGGAGACAAAAGCACCATCAGGACAGGAAAAGAGGACGTCGGCTAAAAGGTGAATGGTGTTTAAAACTTGCTTTAAAGACGTTAATTTCGGAGTCAACTAGTTTACAGGTTTGAATGGGCTGTTCAGCACGCAATGCTAGCCATTTTCTGTAAATGAAATTGTAAGAAATGCCAGAAAATTGAGTAAAAATTAGTTCAGAGAAAAACCGGTCAGGGATTAAATCGGAGACATATCCAATTGCCAAACATGTGCTATGCTAATGCAAACTCTGACCGAAAACAGTTTGGCTTTAGATCACATCCACATTGAATGGAGCAAGTCCATAAAATCTGACAACTTCACAGCATCGAACAACAGTAAGCATTGTGCACCTTTTTGTTTTGTTAGCACTTTCGGACTTCTCGTATATACTCGAGTTACAGGCGAATCGAGGTCGCGTAGAACCGAACGACCACACCGAAAGCGGTCTCGCCCTAAAAAGATTGACGCGTCTAAGCTGGATTTGGAGAAGTTCTGCTGTCAGGGCTACACAGTGGATGCGCAAGGCCGGCCTCATAAACTTTATTCGTTTGGAACTGCGGGTGTCGGGGCATTTCTCCCGATAATCTTCTTCCCTCTCACCTGGCTCGCCATTCCAACATTCGCCTTCACCATGCCTTTGTTCTCAGCTGCCCTCATCTTTACCAGCGACACCAGAAGGGGTTTGGCTGAGACTGCGTTCGAGAGATGCAGACTCAGCAAACTGCCCTCCGTGCCCTCGCCCAAACTGATTGTGAGTCAAGTATTGATTGGATCAGATGAGTCTGTCTTTGTTGCAGCTGAACGTAACCAAGTACAAGCGTTGGTATGGCACCGAGCAATTCGCCCATGTGCCTTGTTGTCCGTTGGGCAAGGGTCGGTACAAGTCCAGAGAGTTTGAGTCGTGTGCAGGTGTCTGCAAAGACCGTGAGGCTCCCTGTTACCACGCCTACAATGAAATGTTGATTGACAAATGCTGCACTGGAACATGGGTCGGCACATGGCCCGTTTGCCAAGGAAACTGTAAGAAGGATCATCCTGGAACTAAACGCGTCAAGGTGGGACATGTTCAGTTATTGTAGAAGATGATTTCAGTGTCATCGTCTCTGTCGCAGTCTCTGTTTTTTCTCTGTTTCCGTTTCTCTTTCACGGTATCTTTCTCTATTTTTTTCTCTGTCTCTATTTCTTTCTCTGTCTGTTTCTGTATCTGTCTATCGCTGTCTCTATTTCTATCTCTCTCTCTCTCTCTCTGTCTCTGTCTCTGTCTCCATCTCCGTCTCTGTCTCGTCTCCGTCTCTGTCTCTGTCTCTGTCTGGTGTCTCTGTCTGTCTGGTCTGTCTCTGTCTGTCTGTCTGTCTGTCTCTGTCTGTCTGTCTGTCTGTCTGTCTGTCTGTCTGTCTGTCTGTCTGTCTGTCTGTCTGTCTGTCTGTCTGTCTGTCTGTCTGTCTGTCTGTCTGTCTGTCTGTCTGTCTGTCTCTGTGTCTGTCTGTCTGTTAAATCATTTTTTGCAGATTTGAATATTTTACTTTGGGGGGGGGGGGGGCGGGAAATGCACAAAAATAACTCGATTAAAGCGAAAGCGCACAGAAAAGACTGATATTTGTTTTACTGGATTGATGCTATGTTATGTTTTGCCTTTGTATGTGCTTTGATGCTAACAACATTTACCTTGAGTCAATTTTCCGTCTTGATCAAAGTGAATGCAATCTTTCCTGCTAATGACTGAATAAAATGTTATCTCATCAATCGTGGTTTGTGCAGGCCGCCTTTTTCGGATTCGGACAACACAAACAAACGAATTTTGGAAACTGGCCTTACTGTAAATGATTTATGTAAATTTTGGTCATTACTGACACAATAGTGAGAGCTGATCTAAAATTTGCATACTACTACAGTGGGAAAATATCGAAATTTTTAAAACATATTAATATAACTATACATATATGTTTTTCGCCAATCAAACATATAAATAATACATATAGTTATATGTTTCTGAAAATTAAATATGCACATATTTTTAAACATAAAACATATTTGTGTAAAAGTCGCTTATTCACTTATATATTTTGTCTTAACTTTCGCTAATTCAAACTTCAGATTCTGAATTTCCTGTTTAAAACGGTTTGCAACAATTTAGATAGCATACTCAGATTTAATAAGTTTAAGTGAAAGTCAGATTTTGGAAAAGTTTACTGTCAAACAGCAACCAAAAGTCTTGAAACCATGAATTCCTATAGCAAAAATATGTATATGTTTCCAGAAACATTTTGGCCTCAAAGCATATAAATACAAAGCATATTTGACATGAAAACATATTGAGAAACATAAACATATATGTTTTCCCAAAAACAAACATATTTATGTTTTAAAACATATACATAAAACATATATGTTTCCCACAGTACATACTACTGTTTATTTTGTGGTGGACCGTGTGCGCCGTGTTGTAGCCAAAATGCGTCTTTGTGTAGTTGTTTGCATTGTGTTTTTGTACCTTGTTCTGTACAGGTGAGTGAGTAGTTAGCCAACTCAATTTCTTGGGTAAAACAATAAAATCGTTCCAATTGCAGTGGCACAAGACCAAAACGAAATCGACGATTGTAAGATTTCCTTCATACTCCTACAAATCAATTAACAAAGTTTGGCTGGTAGCCGTGTCTGTGTGCGAGTACATCTGCAAGGTGTATTGAATACATGTTGGCTTGTGATTTCAGACAAACGTGACAACGAGAACGTTGAAGAAGCAGGTGCGATAGATTCGACTGATGATAGTGAGTTGAAGAAAGATCACTCTGTCGCCAAACATGCCAAACTTTTATAATAAGCAAAATCAATTTTAGATGACTATGATCGGACACCTGACCAAAGAAGACATATGCGACAGCTTAGACTTAACTACGGACAAGAAGGACGTTAGTTTAGCAGTAGTCTGAATCCAAACATTTTGTTTGATTGTTTGTTTGTTGCTTGATTGATTGTTTGCTTTTTTTGCCCTGTGTTGTTTGTTTGTTTGTTTATTATCAGATAGCATTTTCAGATGAGTATAATGAGGAGGATGACCTATTGCAAACGCGAGGCAAAGACACCATAACGGACGGCGTAGGTTTAGATGGCGTCGGAGATTTGGTCGTAAAGCCAGGCTTGAGTCTGCTTTGTTTTCCCATGGGAAAACTGATAAAAATGCAGTGGATCTGGATGTACACATAGACAGTTCGAACTGGGTTCTTGTATTTTTAAACTATGACTTACCGTTCACTGGCAAGTATTTTTGGGCGTAACTTAGCTCGAAGACAGCGATTAGGCAGACAGTGGAGAAAACGGCTGCGTCGACGACTTATGCGATGGCCCAGACGAAGGCGAAGACAACGTTCTCGGAGACGAAAGCTCCATCAGGACATGAAAACAGGTAATCCGCTGAAAAGTTTAGGACTTATACCGTGGGTAAAATCGTAATTTCGGGCAGAAACTTATTCAAAAACTGTAGTTTTGGATCAGCTCCGTAGCTTGAGAATCGATTATTTTGCGTACAGTGTTGGCCATTTTTCTGAATAAAAAATTAAAAAATGACCCAAAAGGGGTAAGAAATCAGTTCCAACAAAAAATCGATGCGTTAGCCACTCTCATCTCCAGTGGTTATCAACAAGGCTTTTATACAGTATAGATAAAAAATGTCCCATCGCTTTTTCGGCCTTCACTCAAACAATTCGTTCTCAGTCATTTCTTTACCGATTTGGCTCAAATTTTCAGCAAAAGTTAACAACATGGTTGGCTAAATATTCTGCAAGTTTAGTGCCAAAATTCCAACTCATACTGGTTTTATGACCCAAAAACTAGGAATGAGAGTGGTCCACTCAAATTTATTTTTTTTTCGGTAATACAAGGAGTACAGGCCTGAAACTTGCAGGAATGATTGGTGTTGCCATTGGGCATAACATACTAAGCAAGTAGCCCTGTAGCTCAAAGGGCACTAAAATTGGGGAATTTCAAAAACATGAGTGAAAATCCCACAGTTAAGAAATCCGCACCTTCTAGAATCAAAGCACTGAATCTGTTGTTAATCAACATAGAATAGATTGTAGCAGGAAGTTCGACAAATAAATGAACCTGATATTTAAACTCTGTTCCACACCATAGAAACCATCCCTGCAGCGTTTTTTGAAAATCGAAAATCTTTAGAATCGTCATTTTGCCGGTTTTACTAAGAAAAGTCATATTTAGTCATGTTTTTGAAATTCCCCAATTTTAGTGCCCTTTGAGCTACAGGGCTACCTGCTTAGTATGTTGTGCCCAATGGCAACACCAATCGTTTCAGCAAGTTTCAGGCCTGTACTCCTTGTATTGCCGAAAAAAATATATTTGCGTGGACCACCCGCATTCCTAGTTTTTGTGTCATAAAGCTAGCAGTATGAGTTAGAATTTTGGCACCAAACTTGTAGAATTTTTAGCCTACCATGGTGATAATTTTGCTGAAAATTTGAGCCAAATCGGTAAGGAAGTAACTGAGAACGAAACGTTTGAGTGAAGGCCAGAAAAAGCGATGGGACATTTTTTTTTAATCTATACTGTATGCATATGCTATGCTCGCAGAGTTAGTAATAATCGGGACCCAATTTGATGATTGAATTTTTTCCCCTCGTTGTCCTATGCAGTCTCCGAAGTTGTTTTGTTTTAGACGACTTTGACATTGACTGGAGCGAGCACCCTGAAGACGACGATGCTACAGCATCGAAAACCAGTATCATTTTATCAGTGTCAACAGTTTCGAGCAAAAACAGCTTTATGACATTGTTTCATTTCGTTACAGATGAATCGAGCTCGCGAACAACCGACCGTCCACACCGGTCTGAGCGCAAACGGTCTCGCCCCAGAAAGACTGACGCGTCTAAGATGGATTTGGGGAAGTTCTGCTGTCATGGCTACACTGTGGATGCGGAGGGTGAAGCGAAAGTGCGTAGTACATTGGGGGTCGGTACATTTTGCCTCGGTTTTTTGTTTCCCTCTCCACTGGCTCGCCATTCTGGCATTCATAGTCGCCGTGCCTTTGTTTAGGTCGGCCTTCTTCTTTGCCACCGACACCAGAAAGGAATTGGCTGAGACTGCATTCGAGAGATGCAGACTCCGCCAGCTGCCCTCCGTGCCCTCGCCCAAACTGATTGTGAGTCAAGTGGTGATTGGATCAGATGAGTCTGTCTTTGTTTTGACTGAACGTAACCAAGTACAGAAAAGCGTTGGTATGGCGCAGCGCAATTCGCCCATTGTGCCTTGTTGTCCGTTGGGCAAGGGTCGGGTACAAGTCTAGAGGGAGAGTTGTGGGGGTGTCTGCAAAGACCGTAAGGCTCCCTGTTACCACGCCTACAATGAAATGTTGATTGACAAATGCTGCACTGGAACATGGGTCGGCACATGGCCCGTTTGCCAAGGAAACTGTAAGGATCATCCTGGAACTAAACGCGTCAAGGTAGGGCTTGTTCAGTATCAAATGCAGATTTACTGATGCGCTGCATGCAATGAACACAACGCAACGACAATACTGTACAATGAACGGGATAACAACAATAATACAGTAGTATAACCAGACAAGTATGCAGCGACTTTTTCTTCTACACAGTATACATATTGTTGATTTCAGTTTAACGTGTCTGTCTGTCTGTC
>JASANB010003937.1:0-18729 GCA_030248155.1 Sabatieria punctata
CAAGCTTTAATGTAAATGATACCCGGTACACTCCTCCACCCGCGAAATAGGTATTTTTAACGTGAAAAGCTAAGATTAAACCTAGGCCTAAAGCTAAAACCAAGGCTCAGCTCGGCGGGTGGGAATGGGCTTCTCCAATGTAAATGGGGGTACTGACTGAACGCTCATGTCTTGTACAATGGTATTTCTATATGAAGCACCATTCCAAACGATGTTGTGCACAAAAACTTTGCTGGTTTCAAATCCTATTGTAAATCCGATGTTTTTTTCAACATTTGCAGGAGTCTCAGTTGGTAACAGTGCAGTAGTTTTTGACTGTTTTGTATTGTACATTTGTTCTTTATTTGTGTCTCCAACTCCTCGTTGAACCATGCTGTTGGTGTGGGTCGAGAGAATAAAGTTGAAGTTGATGTAAACTTTATCACGCATTAGCGCTGGTACCGTAAATTTGCGCTTTATGCCGATTCGATATTGCCGGAATTTTTGCTGTTCCGACGTTTTTTACTGTTTGCTAAGACCACTGGCGACCGGTAAATATATTTAACGGGGCCGGGTAAATTTTGTTCGATTGCTGGTAAATTAATCTGTCCGGGTAAATATTGGGTAAATATTGATCCGGAGATACACAGGCCACACCTATATTTTTCGGCAGTTAGTAGTTTACGCACCGTACGCACCGTTCGCACCGTTACGCACCAGCAGCGACCCCCACTGGGCGCCGATCTTTCGGAGCGGTGAATTTGCTTAGATCGATCAGAGAACCGTTCTATTTCAGCTTGCATTAACAAATTACGCATTTTGGTAGAAAAGTAGCTGGGTGCATTAAATCTTTTAACGAAAAAGCATCAGTAAAAGAACAGAATGTGCAGAACAGAAACCGAAAAGCTCATCTCCGCACAGTTGCAGTGCAGTGCTTTTGTTGCTTAGTTTTCTTCTGATAGTACTCTTCCCAAGAATCTACACTACGCATAAAAATGCTTTCAAAGCTGCTGTATCGGCGTTGGAAAAGATGCATTGGAAAAGCGAATTTACCATATTATGCACCTTGTATGTACTCTGTATAGGATCGGCTCTGGGAAAGGAAAGGTGTTTGGTTGTTTCAAAAATCGAAGACAAGAACAAAAATCACCGATAAACTTTACACCCATCGCTAAACGTCTCAATTTTGTCAGGCAAAAGCGTGTCATCTCGGCACCTTTTCTGATTGACATAGTACCGGAATGGGAAATGATTGGCCGAAAAATTGGACCTGATGGATTTCGCTGATGGGGCAACCATTAAACTAACAATCCAAATGTTTTTACTTCACGGCTGACACCAAGGACAAACTCGATATTGGTTATGCTGTCAGTGGTTCGCTGCATTGTATGTCCGGTCGAATTGTTATTTTGTTGTTGTAACTTTTGTCCTTTCGGACTAGGAGTAGCCAACTGCTATAGAGCAGGAAGAGACAGAAGGTCAGGCAGCCGCCTTAACAACAACCCTCCCCTTTTGGGTGGGTGGGTGCAAGACAGCGCCGGTTTGGTCCCCATTTATCTACTTGCCATTGCTGACTTTCGACGGCCTGGGTTGGGCTTTGTGTCGACTACTTCCCATCGCCTCAACAGGTTTTCAACCCACAAACACACCGCTTCCATGGGTGCCTGGGCCGCCGTGACACACACACGTGATTATTTTCGCTTTTTTCTTTTAAAATTTTAATACAAGCTGATTTTCCAGCTACTTTTCCACCAAAACGCGTTTTCTTAATGCAAACTGAAATAGAATGGTTCTCTGATCGATCTAAGCAAATTCACCACTCTGAACTGAACTGAACTTTATTTGTCGCCCAAGCAAGACAACACAGTGGCGTATCCAGGGGGGTGTAGGGTGTGTACACCCCCCCCTTTGCGGTGGAGGTAGGAAGAAAAAGTCTGTCAAAAATATAAGAAACTAATGAATTATGTACTAAAACTGTCTATTTTGTGCTCAGAATGCCTTCTAAATGCGTTTTTGAAGGCCAAATTTTCAAAATTTTCTCGCCCTGGTCGGGCAGAAGCCCAACCAGGCCATTATAAACTACTAAAGCTTGTAATTTCTGTTAATTTTAAGCTCGGAATGCGTTTTAAACGCGTTTTTGGAGGCTAATTTTGCTAAATTTTCTTACCCTGGTTGGGCAGCGGCCCAACCAGGCACTTTCAAAATTTTACACCCCCCCTTTCCAAAATCCTGGATACGCCACTGAGACAACATGTTAGTAAATCAACTGCGCAGAAAGAGTGTTAGTGGGCAACAGGATGCACAACGTCTAAAAAGAACGGTGCACCCTTTACTGAAATAGGAGGAAGCCTGAAAGATCTATTTTTTTAGTTTCTCCGTGAAAATCGTCAAATTTCTAGATTCTACAATATCGTTAGGTAAGGAATTCCAGATGTGTATCACCCTCATCGAGAAAAAGTGTTTTCTACAGTCCAAATTCTTTTCCAAAGAAGGAAGAGACAGTTTCTGAGAATGGCCCCGTGTAGTGCAAAGGAGGGTCCTTGAAAAAAGTCGTCAAAAGACAGATCGATCAAGCCGTAAACTATTTTGAAAACGAATTGCAAATCAACCACGAGCCTGCGGTACTCGAGTGTCTCAAGAGTTAGCGCCTTAAGGCGCTCAAAGTAAGCGCCTTGCAGATGTGTAAAGCCAGAGAGCGGCAGTGTAAAAACCCGTTGAACACCTTCAACCACTAATATATCTTTCTTTTTGTATGGGTTCCATACAGCAGTGGCATATTCTAATTTAGGCCTTGAAAGATATTTATATTTAGCCTTTGCATTCCTTTGTTCATTGTTGTGTCTATTTCACTGGTAAACGTGTTTCCCTCTTCATTTGGTGCCGAGACCAAAATCGTTTTGTTGTGTTGTGCACTCCCAAGCCTACAACCTATCAAGCCTACTACGGCGCCGACCAAGCCTACCATGCCTCGAACAAAGAAAACTGCTGTCACTCACCGCAAGACGTCTCCCAAATCCGACCACACCTCTCCGGCTCCTTCCCGCTCTTCTTCTCACTCGTCCGTACACTTCTCCGTCAGTCAACTCAACCTCCCAGGTGCTCTTCCCGTTCATCTACCCTCTGCTCCTACTACTGCCGAACCTCCTGGCAAACACACGCTTAAGCAACTGCTGGACCAACAACGTCAAGAGGCCGCACAGCAACGCCGAGAAGCAGCCGCTCAACAACAACAACTCGTTCAATGGATGACGGAGCATCAACGGCAAATGGCAGAGCAGCATCAAGAGCAACAACGTCAAATGGCAGATCGCTACGAGCGGCTCCTCGCCACCTTTCATGAACGGCCCCCTGTTGCGCATCCACAACTTACGGTCAATCTTCCCCGCCCGACAATCTACCGTTTTCTTCAATCAGCCAACGATATCACTTTCGCCAGATGGTCCGAGGAAGTCACTCATTATGTGCGCCAGTCCGGTCTCCCATGGTACAGAGTCCTTGAAGATGCACTTGATCCAATGGCACGTCAGCAATTCCACTCCATTCCGCCTGGGCAGACAGAATCGTTGGAGGCAGCTCTTGCCGCTCTTGAACCACTACTTCAGCCCGAGGAGACACAGATTCAGCTTGCGCTCAACCTCCTACAACTGAAATACGACCCAGATGTGGTCAAGCTCACGCATCAATTCAAGGCGCAGACGGCTCATATTGTCAATCCGGAAACCGCTCTCGCTGCCATCTACATCAGCCTCTTACCGAATGAAATCAAAAGGCGACTGATCCACTATCTCTCTGATGATGCGCACCCTCATGATATCCACTCAGTTACTACGGAAGCGGTCAAATACTACAATTCGGAACAAGTGGCCAACAGTTCTCTCACACTCCCGGGGCAAGATGGTTCCGGTTCTCAAGACTCATTGGCCACCGGACTCAAAGCCCCCAGACGAATCGTCCGTGACTGAACAAACTGCCAATCGATCAACCGTTGAACCATCTTGGACGTCCTGAAGAACAGACTGGAACAAAGCCGAATCTTTAGCGTCGGCAGAGGCCACATCGTCGGGTTCATCCGCGTGTGCCCCAGAAAGCGCGCAATGAGGTGCTTGCTGCACAACATCAACAGAACTGGACTCAAAATGGCCTTGTGCCAAACAAAGAACAACTGGAGCTCCATCAACTAACATCACCTCTCCATCTTTGTCCACCTCTTTGTTCTCCTCAACTTTCTTCACTACTACTTGACCATCTTTGGGAGCCTCTGTGCACGAAAAACCCTCTTTAGTTGAACGGGAATGCCCAATGATAGCGGGATCGACCATTAACCCAGTAAAGGGAGTGTTTAATGAGCCGACTTGGACATCCGAAGTACCAGAACACGAATCCTTTGCCTCTTTCACGGGAGCCTTGCTGCGTTGAGACAGGTATTGGTCGAACATACAGTCAAAACGCTGCTGTCGTTGGATCCACCATTGCCGTTGCTGTTCGAGATCACGCTGGCCTTGTTCTCGTAGAAGTTGGAGGGATTCAAGAAATGTAGGTGTCATCATGTGAGCATCAGATGGGGCACGGCTGTGCCTGATGATCAGGACCAAGGAACACGAACTTGAGAATGGGAAACGGAAGAAGCTTTGTAGTAGAACTGGGACTTGTAGTAGAACCAAATGAAGGTGGGCTCGAAGGGCACTCGGCACCAATGAAACGAGAGAAGTGAGGGCTTTACCACTAGTAACACAACACACACACAAACACTCTTAAGCGCACGCACACACAAACACAACCACTCGATAACTCGATAATACAAACACTCCGAATCACGCATTCCTTCAGCCTGACATACGTCTTAAAAAGCTCAGTAAGAAATTTGGGGTTACGGTATGAAAAAGCTTTATGAATCAAATGAGCTCGTTTAGATGCATCACTGGCGATTTTAACACAATGCTTAGAAAAGGATAAGTTGTCATGGTGATCGAGTCCCACAAGAACACCTAAATCCACTCCGAAATATCGGCGTCCAATTGGGGTCGCTGCTGATGCGAACGGTGCGTACGGTGCGTAAACTACTAACTGCCATATTTTTCATGGAAAAAACTGGGGAGAAGTAGGTATATCCCTCAAAATAGTACAATTATAGTACACAAAAAATAGTACAGATAAAAAATAGTACAAGATGAGGATTTGATTGGAGCACCTTGAAAGGGTAGAAATCAGGTCGGAAAGATAGTTTTTATAGTTTTCATACCAGAAAATATAGTTTAAATAAAAATTGCGCTATAAACGTCGTCGAAATAAGGCCGTGTGTGTTGAACGGTTCTGCCGAGTTATTAAAATATTATTATCAGTTTATATAGGGTAAGAAAGAGGGAAGGAAGGCTACCCAAGCAAGGATGGAGGAAGGAGGACGAGGAAGACGTGAAGTGGGCAGTGGCGTATCCAGGGGGGTGTAGGGTGTGTACACCTCCCTTTGCGGTGGAGGTAGGAAGAAAAAGTCTGTCAAAAATATAAGAAACTAATTAATTATGTACTAAAACTGTCCATTTTGTGCTCAGAATGCCTTTTAAATGCGTTTTTGAAGGCTAAATTTTCAAAATTTTCTCGCCCTGGTCGGGCAGAAGCCCAACCAGGCCACTATAAACTACTGAAACTTGTAATTTCTGTTAATTTTAAGCTCGGAATGCGTTTTAAACGCGTTTTTGAAGGCTAATTTTGCTAAATTTTCTTACCCTGGTTGGGACGCGGCCCAACCAGGCACTTTCAAAGTTTTACACCCCCCTTTCCGAAATCCTGGATACGCCACTGGAAGTGGGCGTTTGAAGAAAGGACGCGGCATTCCTTGGACTCAAAATGAAGTTCAACAACTCATTTACCAATACGAATGTGGAGAAACTTCACCTGAAATTGAACAGGTACATATTAGAAAAATACTTTTATTTATTGTTTCTTTTAGGCATATCCAAAACAACGTAATGGTTACGACTGTGGCATCTTTGTGCTCGCGTTTGCTGCACTGCTTGCTTCAGATAAAGCTGTATCACTTGTTTCTCAGGTAAACACGCTATTCTGTCGATTTTACAGCGCAAATATAATGTACAATGACTAGAAGTTGTGTGTATGAATTGCTGTAGACTAGTGTAGCCTGGTGAGCCGTACGGAGGGGGCGACCTGAGAACCACCCGAGCCACACTGAGGCAATCGAAGCAGAACGCAGCAAAACCGCACTACAGGCAGTTAGGAAGACAGGGGCAGCTCACTTCAGGAGTCGACCGGTGCCTTGTCGCGCAGAGAGGCAGCTTCTTAGGTTGACTTTAATATGCAACCAGCCGCACACAAGAAACAAAAACAGCCAAAGTCTAGTAATCACGCAGACTTAGGGTCCGCCAGACAGACGTAGAATGTTCTAGAATCTATCACTCAAAATATCAACCAATCACTAGCCTTCGTTCTTCTCGGCCCTCTCCTGATTGGTCGGAAGAACCGCGAGGAGCTCGCCGATCGGCTGCCAAGCCACGCCCTGTCTCGTGTTTGCCGTAGGAGCCGGTTCTCGCAGCGCGCCCTGCGTTGTCAAGGGGTCGGCGGCAGTTCAAAAAAGGACGGGTCTGTACAATACTCTTATTTTTCCTGCTCTACACTGATGTGATGTGCCCATTAGGCGCCGTATTTGTTAACTTGATAAGTGGGATGAGTATTTTGCTGTTATTCTAGTTCTGTTCAACGCTGTGGACGTATCGCACAAGAAATTTCGTGACTGGTTCCGTTTGGTTTTCAAGTGGTCTACCGCTATGTTTTTATGTTCTTAAATAATGTTAATACCTGCAAAAGTTAGTTAAAATATAATCTCGCCTTCCTATATGGCCTGTTATTTTAATTAAGAAAGTCTGGTCAGTTTCGTGCGTCACTCTTAGTCTTAGCCGTACGCAGCTAGACTAACTGAATTACACGATTTGTACGTTTGTGTAGGCACATGCAGCAATTCACAAACAGCACAACAATAGCTGGTTCTTTCATATGTAGGTAGATCGCTATTGTTAACCATGTTTAGTCTGTTGTGGAAGTGCAACGAATAACCTAGACTTAAAACAGAACCAAAGTTTCAGGCTTCAAGACACTTTACAGACGATCTTTTCAAGTCTGGTTATCTTACAATGCTCTTTTTTAACTATAGAATCGTAGATAAATGAAGTACAGAGCTATATCGCGTTTGGGCCACTTCGGTACCGTACGCCCTTGCCGTGGTCTATTTGGACCACGTTGGGTGGGATATACGAACTACGCACCGAAGGTAGCCGGAAAATAGGCCCCCCTTTCGCCGGCCGGTTGGCGGGATTACGGTAGGCAATTTGGTCAAACGTTATGTGAACGTTTTTTGGGAATAAATAAATAAAAACTTGCTTGTCTGCTTGCTTACTAGTCTAATGTTTTTGTTTGTTTAGCTTTCTAATCGACTGTTTGTTAAGGTACGCAGGTGCAGTAAATTCTTTCTATTTGTTTTGGCTTTAAAATAGAGATTTTTGCTTCTTTCTTGATCGCTCAGCGTAAAGCGAGTTACGTAGCCTGTCTTTCCTTTCTTTCTCTGGCGGAGCGGCGGCGGCGGCGGCGGCGGCGAGCTGTTTCCGTGTGTTTTCTTTGCAGAGCCAACCGATATAACTGGTGATGCAACCGGGAGCAGAATAACGGAATCGGATTGGAATGCTCGGTTCCGGAGATTTGGATACTCCTTCCTTTTCGGTCCTCGGTGTTTCAGCGCTGCACTGCAAACGACAGTCCTGATCTGCATCAGCACCAGCGTGCCACTCCACCTAAGATTGCCAAGCCACCGGAGAATCTTCGCCCACCATTTGGAGTCGATTTTACTTCGAATGGAAGTGAGGTCAGAGACAGAAAGCCATCTCAATTTCGGGGGTCCCTAATGAGGGCGTATATCTCAGGATCTAAGCAGAGCACAGTAATGAAAATTTCGGCAATCTTTTAAGAATTTCTTGATCTTTCATTTAAAAAAGGATTCATTCGAATCCGTTGAGATTTGCAGTTGCTACAGCGGTGGAAAAAGTGACTTTTAGGGGTCCTTTAGGAGAAACTAAATGTTTAGGCATGGCCTACAGGCCGCTGTTTTATTACTAAACTCCTTTCTCTGAATTCTCTTTGTGCGTTTGTTTCAGGCAGTGTTGTTCGTTCGGTGGAAAATAGATCGGGGTGGCGTCTAATTTATTCAAAGAATGCCAGCGTGGAATTATTCGAGCTTCGGATTACCTCTCTCTTTCTTTCTCTGCACACTTCCAAGTAAGTTCGGAAAGGTGTTTTCCAGTCAGGTCAGGTTTTAGCAGAACCTCCGTGAATGGGAAAGTTCACGCTGACCGGACTGCGTCTCTCTTTTTGGAAGTGCCCCACTTATGGATGGGAGGGCCGCCGGCTGTCACAGTTGATGAAAACATACATGGGCCGGGGGTGTGAGGGTATACCCCTCGCCGGCCAGTACCACCCCTCGGCCGGCCATACTCCCTCCCCCACCCCACCGCTTCCCGGAGAGAGAAAATTTTCGCTTATTTAAGGCAAAATAGGCGTTTTTTGGCCTTTTTTCGGCCCCCCCCCCGGAGGTCTCCATACCCCCTCCGGATTCTTCCGGCCCATGTATGGTTGAAAACCTTCCTGAAAATAGGTTCAATGATGTTCAGTGTTATGGCAGAACTAAAACGACATATCTCATCTCATCTCATCCCTTTTACAGAGCGCTTGACTAGTGATTGGCCGCTTAGTGTCCCGTTTTCGGATATTCGTCTCATTTAAGGCGTATGTATTCCTGTGTCGAAAAATATCGGTCATTGACATTTCTATCGGGCCGATATCTGCTCCGTATAGCAATATGAAAATGTCGGCGACGGAAAGAACAGGATAAAGCTGTTCGAGCACTTTACTGCATTATTCTGCTTGTTCTGCACTAAAGCAATATCATTTAGACATTCTACGCTCAATATGCAACAAAAATGGCCTCTGACAAAATGTTCAAAGTCCAATTCCAGATTCAAAGCAGGTAGAGCGGCGGAGGGAGGGTGAGATACGTAGTAGGGGAACGGTGCTTCTCAGCCTTGATATTATCCACAAAGCAGTTGACTTCATGTCAGTCTTTCTTTTCTATTGGCGATTAGACGAAACTACCCTCCCACGAGTGGGGGCGTCCCCGCCGCGGAGGGGGGAGTAAGGCAGGCTTGGTTTGCTCTGCATGCCAAAGCTGCTTTACTGCTAACGCCCACTCACCTTTCGTCGAAACATTCATAATCACTCTTTCTTCCAAAAATCTTCACTCTGTGTTATTAGCTTGCTCATAGCTCAGGATCTGATCAAAACCACTGGTGACTTACCTTCCGGGGTATGTGGTGTGCAGTCACCTTCTGCATAAATTGTCCCAGCAACCTCGCAAGGGTCGCCGCAGACTCTTTCAACATTCGCATTATTGACGTATGGTTTAGAGTGCTGAAGATCTTGTGGCCACACTTGCTTCCTGAGTGCTTCCTTGCTTTATCACTTCCTGAGTGTGTGAGCCCTCTACCCCCACCTAATTTTCTCTTACAGCTCCATGCTGCTTATTTTCTCCATATTCTCAGCTGCAAGTGTTGCACACTTCGTTGCTGGGCTGCCGAGCTGCATTATCGACTCAGCGACTCGGTTCATTGATGTGGCTTTTCTCTCAGCCATTCACCGGCCTGATCACCACAACCACAGCTTCGCTCACTCTTTATAACGCTTTTCAGCCCCGATTCTCAGTGTCCAATACTACCATTGTGGTCTGGTTCCATGCCTCAAGATGGTTTCCTCCTCTTGCTCTGGTTTGCTGAGACCACAAGGAATATCAGATGAACAAGCTCTCATTACACGCCCCTATCTCCTTCCTATTTCTTCCCCACCCTCTACTCTTTCTTTCCCTTCTCAAGATGTGTCAAACATCTTTTCGTAGGTAACGTCCCACTCTGCCATACGAAAAGGTGCGTCTGTTGGCCTGATATCAACAGCTAATCGCTGATGGCCAGGGCGAGAAATACAAAAAAAAGACGAAACTAAGGGTTTTACGCACGCAACACTCGGTAAAACTGAAGGCAGCAATCCAGTGTAAATTCGGAAGACAGGAAATGCAACCGTCAAACCATTGGACGGCAGTTCAAACTTAGCAGGAAGCTCAGCTTGACAAGATAAGAGGGTAGGAATCTTCAGTTTCTAATCCAGCATTATTAGCGAGTTAGAGCTTAAACAGCTAGCACCATAGCACACGCACGGACGGCCAGATATCAGCCAGCCGCTGCCAAAATAGAACCCCAGAAAAACTGGCGCGGCGCGCCCCACCGGCCTCAGCGTCCAAATTCAAACCTGCCTAGCGTTAAATACGCTTTCCTCCCTTACCACAGACTGCAATCGTATCTAAAGACCACCTAACATCTACACATGCTAGATAACCGAAAGTGAATGAAGCAGACTATCAAATCAAGTACATAATAACAAATTTGAAGACACTGTCCTAGATAAAAATACATGGTTAAATTTGTACTATCCATCATTCCTTGTAGTCACCTATCCATTACAATTTGTATATCATAACCAACTATAATCAATATTATTTGTAAAAGTGCAATTTTCCCCTTGGTATACTTTACAAATCGGCATTTGTACTTGATTATATTTGTAAAACTACGAATTTTTCGTTATAGCCCTTTACAAATCTGCGTTTGTACAAAAGTTCTTACAAATTCGTTCTTGTATAATTTTACAATTATCTGCCGATAACTATGACTTTACAAATTATTGTTGACATTATTACTCGCTATGCATTGACAAACTTTACAAAATAAGTTTTGTAAACTGGTTTAGTGCTAGAAAATTGTAAACTTACTAGACGCTTGCCGATAAGTTTACAGAAACTTTTTACAGTGTAACTGAGCCAAAAATTGCATTGCAACGAATATGTACATTCCACTTGTGTACACAGGATTTTTTCACAGGGATAAAAATTTCGAAGAGGCCTGGTTGGGCCATTGTCCAACCAGGGCGAGAAAATTTTTAAAAATTAGCATTTAAGAAAGCATTTAGAAGCCGTTCTGGAGGGTAAAATAAGCAGAAATTAACAGTTTTAGTCCGTACATGATCTACTGTACGACACTGTATGACAGTGCTTCTTATTTTCGGCGGATTTTTTCTTCTTACTCGACCGGAATGGGGTGTACCAGACCCGCACCCCCTGGGTACAGTACTAACATTCTGTATCACTAAAAAATGACAAATTTCAACTGAATCACAAACGTTTATCTTAGATAAGAACAGAGAAATTGAACTAATTACTGGTGTACTACTTAAAAAAGCGAATAGTATAAGACATTCTTAACCTTTAGTTTATTAACGCAAAAACGGCTTCCTATACCTACTGTAATCATCGGTCAATCTTCGATTTTTTCAGCTCAACAGCGATTTTTATAGGTATTTCTTAGTATTGGGTATTGGGGCAAAAAAACCCAATACCAATACCTGGAAAACACCCCAATACACCCAATACCAGTTCGCTCTCTAGTTAGCACTGTCAATTTTCAATTCCGAGAAGAGGTCATTGACTAAGGAAGGGAATGTCTTTGTTGTCGGTAGCAGGGGTGGGAAGTCCGTTGATAATTATGTTCAGACTGGGACGCTCGTGCTCTCGCATCTCTCTCTTCCAATCACAAATTCGCACCAACTCCCAGTGCGCCTTGTCATAGGCAGACGAGGGAATTAGACTGGAAGACAGAAGAATCTGGTTATCAATCCGTATGCGAGAAGAGACCTCTACGCAGTACTGGGCCAATACTCTCGCTCGGTCCAAGGAAAGTCTTTCCAAAACACGTTTGGCACAAGAAAGAAGATCCGCAGAAAACACACAGGATGGCTTTGACTTTGGCATAGTGTTTCCGATCAAATTAAAATTAAATAACAAAATTAAATTGTTTTGGCCAAAATCACCAAGTAAATAGCAATTTAATAACAAATTAAATTTCTCGCGATGACTGTCAAACAAATTAAAATTATATTAAATTTCGTAAAATTGGCCTAGAAATTTGATATAAATTTGATATGAATTTGATATAAACTTGCTTGGTTCGGCAGCTTCATTAACCAAAGTATGGCTACAAAGCAACAAGTTCAGTCCAAAGATGACCTTGTTCATGCTTATAGCAAAGATATCAACTCATTAAATGCTAATTTGTAGACCATTTGTCGCCATCTAAAGAAAGGTCAAGTCATTTTGGACTGACGCGACCCAGGCTTTGAGCTGTTTCCTCAGGAATTGACTATTGATTTTAGCAAATTTATATTTAATTCATATCAAATAACAAATTTGTATCAAATTAAATTTCAGAATTTGGGTACCAAGCAAATTAATAGCAAGTTATTTTCATCTGAAGGCTGAGCAAGCAATTTAATAGTTATTTAATTTCAAAATAAATTTACTCGGAAACACTACTTTGGCATCTTTAGAAGTCCAAATTCTAGTTAATTCACAGGCGGCATTGGATACAGTTTTTTTTATTTATTTTGTCGCCCAAGCAAGACAACATGTTAGTACAATGTAAATGAACAGCGCAGAAAGAGTGTTAGTGGGCAACATGTGCACAATGTCTAAAAAGAACGGTTAGAGGGTTCCGGCATAATGCACGGAGAAATCTGCACTGACACTGATTGTAAGTTATTACTATGCAGTCTCTGAAAGAAGTACACTCTACTTACTGAGGTTCGAGACAAAAAGTTAAAAGTGTCAGTAGGTATCTTTATCTTCATCTACCGCTCTTGGTCGTCAAGCGTGTTTATTTCTAAAAGAAACATTCTATTTTACTTTTCCAGAATCGGCCTGCTGTAAATAGTAAGTTGACATCGAAAGAGAACAATCGAAACTCGAGAAAAACATTTCTAATTATTTTGTTTTGTCTGTGTTTTACTCACCACGAATAATTCCTCTTCAATGCTGGACGAAGATAGCTTAATGTGCATTTGCTACTTTTAAATCTCCCGCGTCACTTTACTACATAGCGCGCGGCAATACAGTAATCTCCACGGCGGCCGCCGAGCGGGGGGCCTATTTTCCGATTCCCGGCCCATTCCCCCCCACCCGGCGCTGCGCGGCGGGTTACTGTAATATTGCTACATGTGAAACAACACAAAGCGCGCGAAGTTTAAACGACTTCGCAGAGAAGTGGTAGTAAAAGCACTAAAACTAAAACAGAACAGCTTAAATCTCCAAGTAGTTGCAATTTTTATAAATACCGATACCCGGTATGCCAATTATTTTCAGAATACCTGCCTGCAAGTGCAAACATCCCTCCCCTTTGCTGTTATTAGGTACGGTGCAACGGCAGCTCCACTTCGGTTCCCATTTACGTATTTACCGTCACCGACTTTTGGAGGCCTGGGTTGGGTCTGGGCCTGACAATTTTCCAAATATAAAAGTACCCCTACAGACGCATCAGTATAGGCACGCTCTGGAGGGCCTGTTTTCCAAACATAAAAGTACCCCTAGGGGACGCATCGGTGTAGGAAATCTCCCGAGGGCCTGTTTTAAAAACATAAAAATGCCCCTAGGGGACGCATCGGTATAGGAACGCTCTGGAGGGCCTGTTTTAAAAACATAAAAGTACACCTAGGGGACGCATCGGTATAGGAACGCTCCAGACTTACTGACTTATTTCTCTTGCCACTTAGGCGTGGCGTGGAGGAACTACTGTTATTTTAATAGTGAAATTTTATTTTAATTTAATATTAATATAATAGAACTAGCCGATTTTAATTTTAATTTAATATTAATATAATAGTCCCCTGTTAGTTTTAATTTAGATTTAATATTAATACTATTAAATAACAATTTTAATAGTATTTTAATAGCATTTTAATAGTAGATTCTAAAATGAACTTAAAAAGTTTTGGAGACACTTTAGCAAATCGGTGAAACAACATATTTTGCTAGTGTAAGTTGAAAATTTAATCAGAGATCCAACTTAGAAGCATTTTTCTCTGTAAATTCATGACCATTCTTTTTAAAATGACTTTGTCTGAACATGGTTTTTTTGAGCATACATGTAACAGAGGAGTCTGGGGGTCTGCCCCGTACTCGAGTTAGGCCGGACCCCCCGGATGGGGACCTCTCCCTCGAGACGACCTTTCCGACCCCATTCCGATTTTTCTGGCAAGTAATATTTTGAGCAATTTTTTGCGATTTTCTGCAATTTCAGACACAAAATTTGCCAAAATCGGCTGTAAAACAGCACTTTTTAGCTGTATTTCAGCCCAAACTAGCGATTCTTGATGATTTTAGCCGAAAAATTGCGATTTTTTGCGATTTTTGAGCGTTTTTAGTGCCCAACCCCCTCCCAAAATTTGGGCTTAGACCCCCCGGCCGGCGCCAGACCCACCAACCTCTCCGCAGATGACCTGTTAAGATATTCGAAATTGCATTCGAACAGAACCTAGGCATTAAAATTTGAAAGAAAATATTGATGCATAGTTATAGAGACATTTTTAACAGGAAAGACGTTACATAGTTTATTGAGTAGATTAGGTCCTTTTGTCAGTCATGTCTATTACTGAGAAACGTTCCACAGTTTCCAAGATTCGAGATTCAGAGGGCTGTCAGACACCTTCAATTTTTATCATTTTCTGAGGTAAAAATTCTGATGTAAATTCTAGTATTGTAGGTAACTCCTTCATTGTCAAACAAGGTCAAACTATTAAAATGCTATTAAAATACTATTAAAAATAAATTTTAATATTCAGCCCCTCTTTGTATTTTTAATTTAATTTAAGAGTCAGTTCGCGAGAGAATCGACCCTGCTATGTGCAAGTCGAAAAATCGGCCATCGTGAAAACTTAGCCCTGGGACCTCCGGTTTGGGGAAGTTGTACCTAACGATGACTTGTGCTAAACCTGAAGAGCACAGCCCTCTAGGTGCCCTGGTCCGGCAGAGCCAGCCCTCAGAAGCAGGGTGGGCAACCATCAAAATCGGACTGTCAATAGGTCATGTTTGACTGAGTGTCACTTGCGATCCAAAGCAGCTAGAACGTTGTGGTTGGTGCCAAACAAATCGTCATGACATGGGCTTTCGTTTGCCGCATAAGTAGTACTGTTTCGCTGTTTCGTTCTCTAACCACGACATCGAATGTGAAAAAATCCGCAAAAAAATTTCATGGTGAAGTTCACTAAATTAGATTTTTCTCGAAAATAAAAAAGGGTACCCTCGGGATTTTTTTATATTTTATAGCCCTGTGAATTGCGCTTCTAACGGTGTATAGAAAGTGGCAAAAACGCATGCCTCTGCATATCAAATTTCCACTCAAAGTTCAAAGATAACCAAAAATTCGCTTATTTACCGTTATTTAAGCATGTATCCCATGCCTATGTATGTATGTATGTATGTATGTATGTATGTATGTATGTATGTATGTATGTATGTATGTATGTATGTATGTATGTATGTATGTATGTATGTATGTATTTCAAACTTGCTGTCTATCATAAAGTTATACATATATTTTTGAAACCATCAATGTACTGAAGGCACACATTGGCACTCACACTGGTCAGACATTTCACAGTGGCTCGATAACGTTAAACCAAGTATTCCAGGTTAAAGCAGATCTTACATCGTAGTAATAATAGTAGATGTGGCTGTTCTTGCAAATTGTGGTCTGATAGATTGCTTCAATAAACCTAGAATGATTTAGGGTAATGAACTATGATTGAAAACCAAAGCAGTTTTTGGTAGTGATAACATACCATGCATCCCAGTCTTCATAATGTACAGTATCGGCTTACATCAGTAGTTATTAGCATCTATTAGTAGCGTTATTTCCTACTGTGTGTATTATTAACCGGCCGAGGGCCTACATCCCTCCGCACTTCCTGGGCTCGGGTGCAAGGCCTGGCTCAGTTGTTGTTTCCGGCTAGTACGTTGGAGCGCAGTGTATTATTCGTTGTGGCGCGCTGCCAATAAAACGATCTCTCGGACTGCGTGTCTTTTGTGCGGAACGCCAGCAACCAGGCTAAGCCGTCAGGTTTATCCCTTTCTCGGTTATTCTTTATTATTTAGCTTTGCGTTGGCGAACACAGCCCCAGGTGGCATAATTATTCTCGCTTTCGCTTATCTCTAGCGTCGCTTCTCGTCGCTGTAACGTCTAAAACAGTGTCTGTACGTGTGCTAACCAACTGTTCCAGAGTGCTATCGTTGTGAAATCCAGGTGCAGGCCTGATCAGTGGAGCTTCCTGACCGAGATATGAGTCGGAAACAAAGACAGAAGAGGAAAGCGCAGTGGCAAAACGCTCGGTATTCGCAGAAAATACTCTCGGTGGCACCGGAGGTGAAGAAGACCTGTCTGCTGCGATGGTCGATGAGCCGCCGCTCAGCAAGAAACAGGCAAAAGCCTTACGTGCCATACCGACAGAGGTATTGCAAGCAGTGTTAGAGTCCCGGATGCGCTCAAATCTGTCGGCCGACCAGTCTAAAAAGGTCGAAGGTAAACTCGCTGGTGAAGAAACGTCGGAAGCACACAGCACTAAAAAGATGGACAAGACGGAAGACGCTCTAATTTTCATCAAAACACAAGTTTTATCAACGGCTACCGAGCCAACCGTGCGTCGTGTCAGTGGAATGGCACGGCCTTACCACTACACCGAGCGCTTGTCTGTGGAAAGACAGGCCGTCATGACAGCTAAAAACAAAAACGACTTCCCGCAACAGATCGCCACGCACATCAACAAGTCATTTGAACAAAGCCAGGCGATCGAGCAAGCTAGCGAAGACATGAAAAGTGAAGTGCTAGCCGCCATCAGTCAACTATCCATTGCCGGAATAACTAAACCAGCAGTTGGTAGACCTGAGTCCAATTTGCAAGAAAACGAACTGGATGACAGACAGAGAGCGGCGATGGTAACCACTCATCGAAAAGAGTACTTACCGACAGTGTACGATGGTCCTCTGACCGGTAGTGTACATATCCTACAATCTACGCACCCGACAGTGTACAATGGTGCTCTGATCGGTAATGGACCTACTCTACAACCTATGCAACCCGTGCATCATGAGGATGTGACGGTAGTGCGTACAGCGTCGGAACCGGCCAGAGATCAAATGGAACAATTGTCAGTGCAAACTCAACAGCTGCAGAATCTAGCCCAGCAGGCTAAAGAGTATGTGCAACAGGTTCCGGTCCGAGTTACAGCTGAGGGAATGGCACACCTTCGCGACCAATGTTTGGCGAGAATTGATTCGATCTTTTTGCCAGACAATGTGGCGCCATGCGACACCTTAGCCGACCTGCAACAACGAGTGCAATTTGAAACACATCTGTACCAGAAGAAAACTCAACAATCGGTCTTCAGTAATTCGGCTGACAGACACGATCACTTCATCGGTCAAGCTGTACATGCGCGGCAACATCGCAACAAATTACAAACGAAAGACCTTTCTTACCTGAAACATCTGAAGTTTATGGAAAAAGAAAATGCACCGTGCATTACCACGCCAAAACAAGTGCTAAACCAGATTCCTTCTGAGGTTTTCTGGACAGAGCTTCAGCATGATCAATCGGTTGACAAGAACGCAACAAAAAAAGGGGCATCTACTGACATGTTTTTCCCCAACTCAGAGGGTCAATTGGAACCGCTACAAGGCAAAATCGTCACCTACATGAAGAGCGATGTCGAATTGATGGCAGAGAACACAACTAAAAAGGGATCGCTGTTGGGTGTTTCCCTTTTGGAGTCGATGTCGCAACTGAAGCCGCTTCAAATCTCTTTTATCCAGTCACTCCATCTGGTGGACCAGATGAACAAAAAGGGGCCATGGTGGATGACGTGACAAATCAAGAGTCAGCTGTCAGTAGTAAAACCTGCGCATGCGGCTATACGTTTTGTTTTTGCCAAAGTGGCCCGACGTTGGTGCGCCATGGTGATCATACAACAATCGTGGACGAAGAGCGAGAGGCACATACAAGCACAACTGCTGCATAGCCTCCTCTGCTTCTTCTGACCCTCTTGGAATGAACCAAAGCAGCTCTCCAACAACCACGAATTTGTCGCTCTCTGATTGTACCCAGTCAGCCAATTCTTGGTTTGTCGGCAATTCTTGTTTCTTCTTGTATTCCAACATTGCCGAGCACTGTTCGTCCATTGCTTGATGTCTTTTAGCTAACTCACAGACATCTTCTGACAACTTGTTGGCTTCAACTCGTTAGTTAACTTCAACTGCCAAGTTAACTCTACACTGAGGATAGATACAGGTACAGTCAGCATTCTGAGCTGTCCTGCAAGTAGTCACATCCAAATCGTCTTCCAATTCCATTATTGAATCGAAAATGTCAGAATCATTGTCACTGGCCCCCTTTTTACTCATCTGGTCCTCCAGATGTACTGACTGAACAACAGTTTCTTCATCCATTGGCACGGGGTGAGGTAAGAAATGCTGGTAAGGAAGGCCTTGACTCAAACTGACATCGGAAATGGCATGAATGTTACGATGTTGTAGACGCTCGTGTGGCATACGGCTGAGGGCATCTGCGGCTGCATTCGAACGTCCTGGACGATATACGATGTTAGGAGCCACATCTTGAATGAGTAATGCCCATCTAGCCGGTCGACCAATCAAATTTTTCTCTTTGAGAGAACTGAGCGCGTTGTGATCAGTGATAATTGTCACTGGGTGTCGATAAACGTAAACACGGAACTGTTCTAAGCCGTAGATGAGTGCCAAGCACTCTTTGTCCG
>JASANB010003938.1:0-19292 GCA_030248155.1 Sabatieria punctata
TGAGACGTGGGCGGTATTTTTGAGATGATCAGATCAGTTTGAGCAGTTTTGAGTCAAATCATGGTATGAACCAGCGTTTTCTGCAGTTTTGACCCTAGTCATGGTATGAAACAGCGTTTTGAGCAGCTTTGAGTCAGATCATGATATGAACCAACCCTTTCTGCCGAATTTGAATCAGATCATGATATGAACCAGCGTCTTCTTCTTCTTCTTCTTCAAATTTTATGCAGTTAATGCACGTGTACAACATACCACCAGCACAAAGGCAGGGTGGAAACATGATGTGTACACTGACTAGAATATGCTTGCGCACACACATAACATACAGTACATACACAGGAGAGAAATGAAAGAACACCAAATTACAGATTCACGTTATAGGCATTGTGACTCATAGATTTCATTCTATTTTTGAACTCATTCAAATCCAGTTCAACAACACCAGAGGCTAAGCTGTTCCAAATTTTACCGAACACACAGAAAAAGGAGGTGGCCGTTCTATTTAGCGTGTTAGTAGGCAAAACAAGTTGACGACTGTTACGCACTAAGCGCTGAGAGCGACGAACGGTTTGAGCAGTTGCCACATTTACACACCCGGATGGTAATACTCGCAGACCATGCACGTATTTATAAATTAGACACAGACCGTACTCAGTGACAGTTTCATCCACTCGCTTCCATCGCAAGTGTCTGGTCATTTGAACGTATGGAAGATTGAAATGGTTCAGAGTCAGTTTGCATGCGAACTTTTGTACTCGCTCCACAGCCGTCTGACATCTGGCTGTTTGAGGGTAGACAATGGGACAGGCGTACAACATAGACGGATGAACGACTGACAGGTAGACTTTACCAACCACTCCAGGTACGAAAGGTCGCACTATACGAGAAACACAGCCGAGCATGCGTTTAGCCGCCGCCACTTTGACACATGCATGCACGTCATATGACAATTTGGAGTCGAGACGAACGCCTAGGTAATTATAGTTGCTCACCTGTTCTACTACTGAATTATCAATTATTAGTGGATTGGACAGTTTGCCATGCAAAGGGTTACTAGACAGGGTGAACACCATATGTTTAGTTTTGGAGAGATTTGGATTAAGTGAAAGTTGTTGGAAGTGATTTGATATGGTTTCACAATCCTGCCTCAGCTCCCCTTCAGCCACGGGACTGTCAAGCATGCGCACAATCGCTAAATCATCGGCGAAACAAATAATCTGAGAAGACAGCTGCAATGTGCACACCGAATTAATATAGGCAGAGAAAAGCTTTGGTCCAAGTACGCTACCCTGTACCGTACCACTGACTACCTCCCGTACACTCGACTTGGCCTTACCTATGCGAACATAGTGGCTTCGATTAGACAAATATGACTTTAAAATGCAGAGCAGATAATCAGGAACACCATAGATAGCTTGGAGACAGGTGAGCAGTTTGCCGTGCGGAACAGAGTCGAATGCTTTACTCACATCCCAGAACACTGCTGCAACTTTTGTCGGCACTTGGTGGTTTGAGCAGTTCTGCCACGCCTCACACACGATCGTCTCGAAGTAGCATAGCGCGTCTACAGTACTACGTTTGGATCGGAACCCAAACTGCGCTTCAGACAGAGAGGGGTCCACGTACTGCTCGAGCAGGCTGCAGAGATGACGCTCAAAGACTTTTGAAATTATCGGCAGGAGCGAGATTGGCCGATAATCGTTGGGCAGCATTGAGTTATTGATTTTAGGCACGGCACAAACAACGGCCTGCTTCCAGCAGACTGGAAACGTACCTTCACAGATGCATCTGTTGAACAGAGCTACCAATGGGGAGGTCATCTGCTCAACAGCCTCCTGCAGCATCCGCACAGTCACTCCATCTCTACCGGGTGCCTTTCCCGGCTTCAGACGCGCGATCTCACTGAATACGAAATCAGAGTCACAAATCCATTCTGGCTCAAGTGTTCCAGGGGCGGTCAGAGGCGGGGCAGGGGCGTCAGCTCGATTAAAAGCACAATCGAAATGGTCAGCTAGTACCGTAGCTTTGGCTTCATCGGTCAGTGCAAGAGGCCCATCAGCAGGTTTGAGAGCAGGAATCGGTTCACATGATCCTTTAGTAATAATACGAATGTTGGCCCACACATCTTTGGGTTCAGAACACTTGCCAAATGAGTTGATCAAGTAATCCTTCTTGGCAACTGCCACAGCTTTCTGGGTGCGTCGTTTGAGTCTTTTGTAGTGTCGTCGCGTGACAAGAGTGCGCTGATGCCGCCACAGTCTGTAAGCCGCGTTTTTCCTCCTCACCAGCTGCAGCACTGGTTTGGGCAGCGAAATGGTCCCGCCCTTAGGCTTCACTCGTTTCAGAGGGACTCGGCGATTGACCTTCTCGATAAATATCGTTTCAAGCTGCTCTGCCGCCTCATTGACAGAATTTGCAGTCAAAACGATATCGGTCAACTGGGCTATTTCTAGGTCATGGCGGAGTCCATCCCAGTTAGCAGCTTTGTAGCACCTGATGTAATGTGCCTGGGGTTTGGGAGGCGGCTCGATTGGGAGGTGGACCCACAGGAGGCAGTGGCATTTCTCAATAGGGTCAGCCACTCCCCATCTCGTGTCAGTCCAGTTTTCAGGGACAAAGATATGGTCAATAGCAGTTGCACTGGTCTGTGTCCCTTGCCGATCTTCACGAACATGTGTGGCTACATTTACAAGTTGTCGCAGTTCATGGCCAATGCAAAAGTCTTTCAGTGATGTAAAGTTATTGTCCTCCGGTCGCAGTGCATCCATGTTTGTGTCGCCAAGAACAACCAGCATGGTTACAGACTGGTCAAACTGGCTGATAAAGTCTGCTAGCTGGTCAAAGAACAGAGCAGCAGGCGCTCGAGGTGGTCTGTAGATTGACAGTACCGTGAGACTGGCACCCAGGGGACCCAGTTCAACTGCAACTGCCTCAAGTTCAGGTGGCACTATAATGGCTCTGCAGATTTTGAGTCAAATCATGGTATGAACTATCGTTTTCTGTAGCTTTCGAGTCAAATCATGGTATGAACCAGAGTTTTTTGCAGTTTTGAGTCAAATCATGGTATGAAGCAGCGTTTTCTGCAGTTTTGAGTCAAATCATGGTATGAACCAGCTTTTTCTGCAACTTTTGAGTCAAATCATGGTATGAACCAGCGTTTTCTGCAGTTTTGAGTCAAATCATGGTATGAACGTGCGTTTTCTGCACCTTTTGGGTCAAAACATGGTATGAACGTGCGTTTTCTGCAGTTCAAATCATGGTATGAACCAGCGTTTTCTGCAGCTTTTGAGTCAAATCATGGTATGAACCAGCGTTTTCTGCAATTTTGAGTCAAATCATGGTATGAACCAGCGTTTTCTCCAGTTTTGAGTCAAATCATGGTATGATCCAGCGTTTTCTGCAACTTTTGAGTCAAATCATGGTATGAACCAGCGGTTTCTGCAGTTTTGAGTCATGTCATGTTTTACATGAACGATATTTGAGGAATTCTCGCTGTAAACTATGATTTGGTTTTAGTTTGCTTTCTGTACATTTTTCCTATATTTAAAGTTACCATACTCTCTGCTCGTTGATTTGATTGTCACGATTTCTTGATTTACCTGCAAACGTTCTTCCTTATTTTGAATTCTTTCTTTAGTTCAGTGTATCACTGTCGGTAACCGAGTCTCTAATAAGCGGAGCATCGGGTGGTGTCTAAAAGAAGAGGGCAGAGAGAGGCGGTCATCTAATAAAGATAAAACCCTGTTGTCGGTCTGTGTTTTACTTTGGGTGCAATCCCATCTAATTCTTAGGTAGTTTGTTTGTACGGCCTTTAGTCTTTCACTCGCCAATCGTCCTCGCTCTAATCATAATCACAACGCGATGTACTTTTAGCCAAGCTGGGCCGGCTTTCGTTCCTTCTCGTTCTAGTGGCTCTCGCCTTGACATGGTGCCCAAGACAAACGCGAGCCTGTGGCGAGTGGAGTGTTGCAGCAGTGCAAACCGGTTGGCCATACAACACACTACCCTTGCGTTGCGTGCAGACCCTCCTAGGGAGGTGAGTTCTTTTCTCTGCGCGCGCCTAGTTTCGCTATGCAGTAGCCACTAAACTAGGCCTAGTGCCGTTAAAAGTCGATGGTCGTCTCGGTAGAGTAGAGCCAGTGCGCAAAGGGCAGTCTTCCAGCCTAGTAGTTTAGTACCTCCCCATTCGGGTGGAGGCTAAATCGGTCAGTTCTTTAGTTCTAAATCCTAATTGCTTGCCAGAGTTGGCTCTTATTTCGGTATTCGCCTGGTCCAGAGCACCAGTGAAATTTAGTTTAGTAGCGTTAGACCACTCAGTTAGCAAAAAATACTGTTTTGGTTGAGCGTGTGAGTGTCCCTTTTTGGCTGATTTGGCCATCGATAGACGTAGATGCTGGCGTGGCTCAGTCGAAAGGCATTCGAGACTAGCTCGGTTTGCCACCGAAATTCATACGTAATTCCGCGTTAGACGCGACGCAGTTTGACTTTGGTACATGCCAGTGGGCCAGCGGCCAGGCATAGGGCATTGCTTGCAATTAGGTGCAGTCGGTCTCTGGCGAGACGGCTCTAGGCAGCAAGCGGCCATAGTACGGCGCCATTAGAGGCAGCCGGCATCAACTGCATTTCGTTTTGGATTTTGGTAAAGAGTAGACTGAGCACCAGCAATAGTTTAGTGAGCCTCATTGAAAGTCAACGACTCAACCCTAGAAGCAGAGGTTAGGTAGTCAGCCCTCTGTTTCGGCCATATTCAGTGCATAAGCCACTCATCCCCTTTCTAGTAGCCTAATGGCAAGACTGCCCAAGTAATTTCTTATTTGAGACACCGTTGCCAATCTCGTGGCGCGGTTGACCGATGCGTACTGTCAATAAGCGATAAAACGGCGAACTGCGTCCTAATTCCTAGTTCAGTCAGTATGTACTGTATGCCCCAAAGTTGTTCGTATATTTCCAGCTATTAATTAGTAGTTTTTTGAATTCTTTCTTTAGTTCAGTGTATCACTGTCGGTAACCGAGTCTCTAATAAGCGGAGCGTCGGGTGGTGTCTAAAAGAAGAGGGCAGAGAGAGGCGGTCATCTAATAAAGATAAAACCCTGTTGTCGGTCTGTGTTTTACTTTGGGTGCAATCCCATCTAATTCTTAGGTAGTTTGTTTGTACGGCCTTTAGTCTTTCACTCGCCAATCGTCCTCGCTCTAATCATAATCACAACGCGATGTACTTTTAGCCAAGCTGGGCCGGCTTTCGTTCCTTCTCGTTCTAGTGGCTCTCGCCTTGACATGGTGCCCAAGACAAACGCGAGCCTGTGGCGAGTGGAGTGTTGCAGCAGTGCAAACCGGTTGGCCATACAACACACTACCCTTGCGTTGCGTGCAGACCCTCCTAGGGAGGTGAGTTCTTTTCTCTGCGCGCGCCTAGTTTCGCTATGCAGTAGCCACTAAACTAGGCCTAGTGCCGTTAAAAGTCGATGGTCGTCTCGGTAGAGTAGAGCCAGTGCGCAAAGGGCAGTCTTCCAGCCTAGTAGTTTAGTACCTCCCCATTCGGGTGGAGGCTAAATCGGTCAGTTCTTTAGTTCTAAATCCTAATTGCTTGCCAGAGTTGGCTCTTATTTCGGTATTCGCCTGGTCCAGAGCACCAGTGAAATTTAGTTTAGTAGCGTTAGACCACTCAGTTAGCAAAAAATACTGTTTTGGTTGAGCGTGTGAGTGTCCCTTTTTGGCTGATTTGGCCATCGATAGACGTAGATGCTGGCGTGGCTCAGTCGAAAGGCATTCGAGACTAGCTCGGTTTGCCACCGAAATTCATACGTAATTCCGCGTTAGACGCGACGCAGTTTGACTTTGGTACATGCCAGTGGGCCAGCGGCCAGGCATAGGGCATTGCTTGCAATTAGGTGCAGTCGGTCTCTGGCGAGACGGCTCTAGGCAGCAAGCGGCCATAGTACGGCGCCATTAGAGGCAGCCGGCATCAACTGCATTTCGTTTTGGATTTTGGTAAAGAGTAGACTGAGCACCAGCAATAGTTTAGTGAGCCTCATTGAAAGTCAACGACTCAACCCTAGAAGCAGAGGTTAGGTAGTCAGCCCTCTGTTTCGGCCATATTCAGTGCATAAGCCACTCATCCCCTTTCTAGTAGCCTAATGGCAAGACTGCCCAAGTAATTTCTTATTTGAGACACCGTTGCCAATCTCGTGGCGCGGTTGACCGATGCGTACTGTCAATAAGCGATAAAACGGCGAACTGCGTCCTAATTCCTAGTTCAGTCAGTATGTACTGTATGCCCCAAAGTTGTTCGTATATTTCCAGCTATTAATTAGTAGTTTTTTGAATTCTTTCTTTAGTTCAGTGTATCACTGTCGGTAACCGAGTCTCTAATAAGCGGAGCGTCGGGTGGTGTCTAAAAGAAGAGGGCAGAGAGAGGCGGTCATCTAATAAAGATAAAACCCTGTTGTCGGTCTGTGTTTTACTTTGGGTGCAATCCCATCTAATTCTTAGGTAGTTTGTTTGTACGGCCTTTAGTCTTTCACTCGCCAATCGTCCTCGCTCTAATCATAATCACAACGCGATGTACTTTTAGCCAAGCTGGGCCGGCTTTCGTTCCTTCTCGTTCTAGTGGCTCTCGCCTTGACATGGTGCCCAAGACAAACGCGAGCCTGTGGCGAGTGGAGTGTTGCAGCAGTGCAAACCGGTTGGCCATACAACACACTACCCTTGCGTTGCGTGCAGACCCTCCTAGGGAGGTGAGTTCTTTTCTCTGCGCGCGCCTAGTTTCGCTATGCAGTAGCCACTAAACTAGGCCTAGTGCCGTTAAAAGTCGATGGTCGTCTCGGTAGAGTAGAGCCAGTGCGCAAAGGGCAGTCTTCCAGCCTAGTAGGTTAGGTAGTCAGCCCTCTGTTTCGGCCATATTCAGTGCATAAGCCACTCATCCCCTTTCTAGTAGTATGAACCATAGTATGAACCAGCGTTTTCTGCAGCTTTTGAGTCAAATCATGGTATGAACCAGCGCTTTCTGCAGTTTCGAGTCAAATCATGGTATGAACCAGCGTTTTCTGCAGCTTTTGAGTCAAATCATGGTATGAACCAGCGTTTTCTGCAGTTTTGCGTCAAATCCTGGTATGAGCCAGCCTTTTCTGCAGCTTTGGAGTCAAATCATGGTATGAGCCAGCGTTTTCTGCAGCTTTTGAGTCAAATCATGGTATGAACCAGCGGTTTCTGCAGTTTTGAGTCAAATCATGGTATGAACCAGCGTTTTCTGCAGCTTTTGAGTCAAATCATGGTATGAGCCAGCGTTTTCTGCAGCTTTTGAGTCAAATGATGGTATGAACCAGCGGTTTCTCCAGTTTTGAGTCAAATCATGGTATGAACCAGCGTTTTCTGCAGCTTTTGAGTCAAATCATGGTATGAACCAGAGGTTTCTGCAGTTTTGAGTCAAATCATGGTATGAGCCAGCGTTTTCTGCAGCTTTTGAGTCAAATCATGGTATGAACCAGCGGTTTCTGCAGTTTTGAGTCAAATCATGGTATGAACCAGCGTTTTCTGCAGCTTTTGAGTCAAATCATGGTATGAACCAGCGGTTTCTGCAGTTTTGAGTCAAGTCATGGTATGAACCAGCGTTTTCTGCAGCTTTTGAGTCAAATCATGGTATGAACCAGCGGTTTCTGCAGCTTTTGAGTCAAATCATGGTATGAGCCAGAGGTTTCTGCAGTTTTGAGTCAAATCATGGTATGAGCCAGCCTTTTCTGCAGCTTTTGAGTCAAATCATGGTCTGAACCAGCGAGTAAACATAGTTTTCTGCAGCTTTTGAGTCAAATAAAGCTCTGAACCGGCTCTGAACTAGAGTTTCCAGTAGTTTTTCAGTCAAATCATTGTCTGAACCAGCGAGTAAACATCGTTTTCTGCAGCTTTTCAGTCAAATCACAGTCCGAACCAGCGTTTCCTGCTGTTTTTAATCAATCTCTGAACCAGCGTTTTCTGCTGCTTTTGAGTCAAATCAAGCTCTGAACCAGCGTTTTCTGCTGCTTTTGAGTCAAATCAAGCTCTGAACCAGCGTTTTCTGCTGCTTTTGAGTCAAATCAAGCTCTGAACCAGCGTTTTCTGCTGCCTTTGAGTCAAATCAATCTCTGAACCAGCGTTTTCTGCACAGAACTTCGTGCTACTCCTTATCGTTTTTGTATCAGAATGACGTCAGGAAAGGCACCGAGCCAGTTAACCCAGCAACATCGTGTGCTACAGCCGACTAACACCGAACACAGCCACACGTCGAACAGACGCTGTCGACGCGGCAGACAGGCACGGTGCTAGGAACTACCCAGCAGATTCGTGTGCCACTGCACTAGCTGGCTCGGGTGTCAACAAAAGCATGGAGCTGGGAGAACACGGCAAGATCGGGTGCCAAGGCTGACAAAAATGCAGTTTAACGTCGAACAGACGCTGTCGACGCGACAGGAAAGCACGGTTGCTAGGAAGGGACCCAGCAGAGTCGTGTGCCTCCGTCGAAACTGCAGCTCTCGCTAAGAGAAGCTTTCTGTCAAGCAACGGCTCAACGTTGTAGCAAGGGCACGGAGCTAGGCTAACCTAGCAGGAGCGTGTGCTTTGCCGCAATACCGCTTTGAAGCGATTAGATTACATAGATAAGGGACGCCAGCTTGCGCTCGTCCACCCCGGTAATAGAGGCCGCTATAGAGCTCATTACGTTTGCACGATTTTCTCATTAATTAGTTGATCAATTCAAAAACCGGAATAAAAAGCACATCTTTGGCTAGAGACAAACAACATATCTGAGGCATTTCACATAAAATTGCAAAACCATTGCAAATTTTGAATCACAAAAACGAGCGGGCCAACATATAGCCGGCCCGTTGTGACGGGGCCGCGGCCGGCAAAAACGCCGTAAAAAAGAATAAACCGCCCTTTGTGAACCCAATTCTTGACGTTTCTTCAACGGAAAAGTGCACATATTCTACTGTACAGTATACAGTGTTGTGCCTAGCTCAAATTTCTAAAACTTGGTAAGTATTCAGTAAGTAAATTCAGTATTCAGATTTTTTGAAATTCAGTAAGTACGAGTAAGTACTGGGTTTTTCAAAGAAAACCCGGTAAGTACTCAGTAAACAATTCAGTAAACTCGGTAAAACCTTCAAAATTCAGAAATATACAATTTATCTGAAAATGTTTACCTGACATAGTTTTTAGCTACTAGAATCCTTTTTTCAGTGCTGATTGATGAGTTTAAGATAATGTAGCGCAACTTTCAGAATTTTAATCATGTGTTGCGTTATTTCACATTATTTATTGTGCTAATTGGCATGCATGGAAAGCTTGAAAATATGCACACTATGCATAGTGACTAGAGGATGTGGCCTTAGATGAAAAGCTTGGCCAAATTGTTAGGTAAAGATTTGTTCTAATTTTCGCCATTTCCTCACAGCTCATCAGAGTGATGCAAAAAACGTCAACCAAAAGATAGCTAATAGTAATAGATATACGTAGTTTCTACTTCTATAGTCTTCGCGTTTGATAGTCTGTTTGCAAGTCTTTCGTAAAGAAAGCTTATGTTACTGGAGTTCTCCACTTATAAGACCCGGTCTTAGTGAAAATTGGCAAAAATTGTGTGTTTTCGCCGTTAGCAGATCTATTAGCGAAAGAAAAACCGTATATTTTCTTACACAGGTGCGGCGAGCTACCTATTGCAGAAGCTTTTACTCAGTAAACAACTCAGTAAATTACTGAGTACCGAGTTTACCGATTTTTTTTCTAATTGAGTAATTCAAAATTGAAAGTTGGTATTCAGTAAGTAAAAGTAAGAAAAATTTTTACCGGTAAGTAAAAGTACTTACTTTAATTCAAAATAACTAAGTAATGAGTAACTTTTACTCAGTAAATTTACTGGGAACAACACTGGCAGTATGTCGCAATTTCAATTTTGCCCTATGGAACTTTAATCAAGTAGAGATGCACTGACTGATGCTTCATTGTTTCAGAATTTTAGAGAAAAAGGTTGTTTGGTGTTTCGTAGTGCAAAAAAATTATCAAATTTGTCAAATATTCTGTTGCGAACAGCGAAAAGCGGTAAAATACGCCTGAAAAGCTTGCCTCTTGTAGCAAAATGTAGTCGTAGTCAAACGGTTTGACTACCTGGTCTTCGATTGACTACGTATTTATGGTAACGAAGGTAGTCAAACTTTGAATTTGACTACCTGTCCGTTTGACTGCGATATCACAAAAGTATTAACTACAATGTATGACTTTGACTTTGACCAGTAGTCATAACAACACTAATGTCATGTATGCAATGCATGCAGTGTGTACTGTTAATTCTGCAGTGAGAGATTGAGGTGCACAAGAAAGAACAACCCTTCTGTGTTTTTCGTGATACTGTATTTCACCGGTTTCCGACACTTCCAAACATTTTTGCTTTCGCATTAAATGGGAAGCGTAGAAGGGTCGAAAAACTTCACGACACTTCTTAGAAAGGTCGCAATGGGCCCGGACTTGATTAGTGAAACATTTTTAAATGTCCATCAATCGGGATCATTCACGACACATATTTTGGGGCCGTCCATAAACGGCGTCATTCCAGAGGGGGGAGGGGGTCACCTGAAATGCGACGATAGACGACGCACCAGGAGGGGGAGGGGTTAGCAAAAAACGATGTCGCTTTTTTCGAAATTTTAGGGAACTTTCATTGTATTATTTATTATTTATGTACATTCCGTCAAAAATTTCTACATTCACAAAAGCATCCCAGAGTGGCTGAAGGGATCTATTCAATTCATTGTACAGTATGGCAACAAGAAAAAATGACAGCACTGCATGTACTGCACTTTTATCGAGGGGGGGGTAAACGGAAAACGACGTCACCTGGGGGGAGGGGTCCCCAGAAACGACGCAAGGCGATTTTGGGGGAGGGGGGTCCGAAAAATCGGGAGTTTGGAACGACGTCGTTTATGGACGGCCCCTTTGGGGTGAAATTCAAAAAGTTAATTGAAAATATAATTGTAATTGAAAATAATATAAACAATTTCAATTAATTTAGTTTAATTTAATTGAAATTAAAAACTTAGGCCGCAATTTAATTGTAATTGAATTGATATTCAAATTTCATAATTTTCCATCACTATAAAAAAACTATTAAAATTGTTACTTGATAGTATTAATATTAAATCTACATTAAAATTAACCGGGGCTGGACTATTACATGAAAGTTTAATGAAAGTAAAATTTCACTACTAAAAGTATGTACTCACCAGAGATGGAATTGACGAAGTTGTCAAGAGCCACAACACGGTAATCAGCAAGCAGCAATTCGTAAATGCAGTGGCTTCCAATGAATCCGGCTCCCCCAGTCACCAAAACTGTCGGACGTTCACCAGGCATTTTATGGCCAGACGAAATATTAGTGTCTGTTGGGGATCTCTGAGAAGACTGCAGTGCGCAAACCTTGGAAGACGACCTGTTAATGCACATTACAAATCCGGTTTTTTATGTTTATCACAACCTACAATCATCAGAGTTCATGATCAATACTGCGCCATTCACACTTGTGCGGGTTAAGAAATACCGTATTTGCTCGAATAAACCTACAGTCGGTTAAATTTTTGAATTGGTGGTGTCTTCTGTCGGGCGGTTTGTTGGATGGTGTCGGCTTAGTAGAGCAAATACACTTAGGAAAAAGTAACACAGAATATGAAGGAACAAGGGTTATATGGCCTTTTAGCAGATGCGTTCACATCAGTGTTGTGCCGGTTGAATTTGGTTAGTTATCCCTTTGTTACACACCCATACATGTAGCTGGGTTTTCGGCTGGGGGGGGGGAATTTTTCTGATCCAAAATAGGGTTTCAGGGCTATGCCCAAAGGGGGTTTCAGCGACCTTTTTTTGGTTTCCAAAAGTGGGTTTCAGCGACCTTTTTTTGGGCTCAAAACAGGGTTTTGAGGACTAAAAATGGGGTAAAAATCGTGTCTGAAGTGCAAAAATTCCGTTTAAAACCCTATTTTTGCTGTAAAACGTGGAAAAAAACCTTATTTTTAATTTAAAATGTGCAAAAAAAGCTAATTTTGCTTTAAAACGTGCGAAGAAATTCGACAGAATACAGTTAAAATGCATTTTAAGGAACCTTCTTTAGAGATTTTTAAACCCAAATTAGGGTTCCGGAACCCTATTTTGGGCCGCCAGAAACCCAAATTAGGGTTCTAGAACCCTATTTAGGGTTTCAGTAACCCAAATTAGGGTTCCGGAACCCTATTTCGGCACTCCAGAAACCCAAATTAGGGTTCCGGAACCCTACTTAGGGTTTCAGTAACCGAAATTAGGGTTTCAGTAACCCAAATTAGGGTTCCGGAACCCTATTTAGGGTTTCAGTAACCGAAATTAGGGTTTCAGTAACCCAAATTAGGGTTCCGGAACCCTATTTAGGGTTTCAGAAACCCAAATTAGGGTTTCAGTAATCCAAATTAGGGTTCCGGAACCCTATTTACGGTTTCAGTAACCCAAAACAGGGTTTCGGAACCCTATTTAGGGTTTTTGAAACCCAAAACAGGGTTCCGGAACCCTAATTTAGATTACTGAAACCCTAATCAGGGCTTCTTTAACCCTGTTTGCAGGTTTACAAACCCAAAATAGGGTTTCAAAAAATTCCCCCCCCCCCAGAATCCGGCTAGGGGGGGATTTTCTCCGAAAATCGGGCCTGGGGAGAAATACCCCCCCATTCCCCCCCAACTACATGTATGTACACACCTGCTCCTACAGGAGGGGTCTTATATTGGAGACGGCCGCTGTCAGTGGATCTTTCCGCCAAAAACAAAGTTGATGCACAAAATGGAAAAATGGGCAAAAACAAGGCATTAGTTTGGTTGATTTTGCAATTTAACCATGCAGTACACCTAGAAAACAAAATTAGACTGTTTGTTTTAAGATGTGCGAGCCCTGTGATGCGCAGCTGAAACAACGATAAACAGCTTGTTTACGGCGCTCACAGCCCCAACGCGCACAAACGCCGAAAACAATCAGCTTACCGAGCTCAAACTGCTCATCAATGCAGGTTACGGTATCTGGGGCCGGTTGCATAAAAGTGGCTAACTGTTACACTAGTCTAAGGCAGTGTTGTGCCGGTTGAATTTAGTTAGTTATTTACTAAGTAAAAACATTAGTTAGTTAGTTAGTTACTAACTTTTACTAACTAAACTCAGATTTCGCTTAACTAAACTCAACTCAAACTAAACTCATTTTCAGCAAATTACTAAGTAAAAAATCGAGTTACTTAGTTATGAGTTTAGTAACATTCAGTTTAGTTATAGTGTTAAAGATCGGCTCTTTGGCCATAGGTGTCTCCGATCCGATCCAATGTGAGGGGGAGCCTTCCGGCCTACGATGAGAATCGTGGTCAATTTCGCTACCCCCATGATTCGTATCTCTGACGTTGCCCTTCTTTCACTGCCAGCCACTCCTAGCCATGCTGCTGGGTGCCGTTCACCAGGAGAGTGCCCGGCGTGTTGATACCATGATTCTGACAGCTCCCTACGGCCGCCGGTGCCCCGTATGCCAGAGGGCTCCCGGCATAGGTGTCTAGTTTGGAGTCTAAATTCTCAAAAATATTGGAGTCTCTCACAAAGAGGGCATGAGGTTTCACTGGTTCTAAACTCCAATGTTTGTGATGTGAGAAAGTCTAAGGGCTAAAGACTGGTCTAAACGCCTATAGACTGGTCTATCTAAAGACCAAGCTAAAGTCGCGTTGCATAAACGTACTGTTAGACTAGGCTTTTGTAAGACTAGTCCATCGCGCATTTAGACTAGTCTAACAGTTGTTTAACAGCTGCATCAAGCCGAGTATTTAAAAAAACCGGATATCAGCTATCAATTAGAAGGATTACGAACATAAAAAAACATTTTCCTAGTCAGAGATCAATTGCCGAATATACAGGGTGTGCCAAAAAAAAACAACCCAGCAGATTTTTTGCTGTAGCAACCGCAAATCGCAACCGATTTGAATGAATCTTTTTTTTAAATAAAAGATAAATAAATTCTTGAAAGACTGATCAGTCGCTTATTAAGATAGCCTGCTTAGTTCCTGAGATATTTGCCCTCAAAGTCAAGACAGAGATTTTGGCAGTGAACAAGAGTGATAAACACAACCCAGCAGATTTTTTACTTTTGCAACCATGAATCTTAACCGATTTGAATGAATCCTTTTTTGAATGAAAGATTGATAAGTTCTTCAAAGATTGGTGCAACTTTTATTGAGATTCACTGCTTAGTTCTTGAGATATTTGCCCTCAAAGTCGAAACAGATTTTGGCAAAGAACAAGAGCGATTCCGTTGCACTTCATAAAAAAGTAGATTCTTACTGCTGGGGGCTAATGACACTTTACTGTTGAAGTGGACCGAGTTTATGTGTCACCAGTAAAGCCTCCAATAGCCCTCAGCAGTAGCAGGAATCCGTTTTATTACGAAGTGCAGCGGAATAATAAAAAATCCCTCTTGTTCACTGCCAAAATCACAGTTTTGACTTTGAGAGTGAATATCTCAGGAACCAAGCAGAGTACATTAATAAGTGTTACATCAATCTTTCAAGAATTTATTTATCTTTCATTTAAAAAAGGATTCGTTCAAATCGGAAAAAGGACTTGTTCTTTGCCAAAATCTGTTTCGACTTTGAGGGCAAATATCTCAAGAACTAAGCAGTGAATCTCAATAAAAGTTGCACCAATCTTTGAAGAACTTATCAATCTTTCATTTAAAAAGGATTCGTTCAAATCGGTTGAGATTTGCGGTTGCTACAGCGAAAAATCTGCTGGGTTGTTTTTTTTTGGCACACCCTGTACATTGTATGAACAAAATGTTTGACGATATTTCAAAATCGTCAAGATGGTTGTCGCCAAGACTGGTACTGCTAACATCGTTGACACATGCAATAAAGTACTGCCGGTATAATATGTCGGTGGGTACAACTTACAACAAAATCGGAAGCATTCCACTTTTCCTTCTATTGGCCCTGTGCTGGCGTACTTTCTATGTGCATGTGTTGCAGTCAGGCAGTTTATTAGTGTACAGGCAAAGAGAAAGGCTAGTTAGTAATCGTGCAACTGCAGTACCAAACCAACTATCTGGAAATGGATGATTTTGAAAGCAGCTTATATACTGAAAACTATAGCTGCAGTTCCAATCGATCAAACAGTTTCCAAATTGGTACAGCATTTTTACAGTCAATAAACTGGCACATGGCAGAAACTTTTTTCCAAAAGCGGTAATTCTTAACCATCATAAAAAGATGTACGATCAAGAGAATGTTGTGTGAGGTAAGCTGCACTGTTCTAGTGTTTCACACTGATGGTAAATTTATAAATACTTCAGTGACAGCTGCTTGTTTCGGTTGGTCTAAGTCAATTAGACACCTCCGGCGGAGTCTAACCAGTTAGACCAGTCTTTGGTCTAACTTCGGACTCCGCTGACTTTTGTGCAACCGGCTAACCGAAAGTCGGTCTAATCACTTAGACTTTGGCCACATTTAGACTAGTCCAGGGGACTTAGAACCACTTAGACACCTTTATGCAACCGGCCCCTGGAGTGGCGTAGCTGATTTTTCATACACCACCCGTTACCCCCAGCCGGAAAACTTGCTGGTTTTAATCTTGCTTTCCTGCGTTTTTTTAACCTCAGCCGAAGCCTGAACCTAAGCCTAAGCCTAAGCTTGAACTTAAGTCTAAGCCAAAGTCTAAACCTGAGCTTTAAGATTAAAATCAAGTTTTAAGTCAGGCAAGTTGGCGACGGGGGGAATGGGCGCCTCTTGGAATATGCGAGCAAATTTAAGAGTCAGTCTCTGGGCCAATCGAGTTTCAGTATTCAGACCCAAAAATGAAACTCTGGCGTGGAGGGCTCAAAGTTGGACGACTAATACGTATGGATAGGTTATATAACCACCGCAAAGGATATCCCAATTCGACGCTCCACGCTCGAGATACGGCCTTCTGAAAATCGGTCCGCTTAACTATGGGACAAAAATTTCAAAATCGAATTTCTAGCGCACTAATCAGTGTTGGGACTAAAAAATTGGGGGTTTAGGGTATCGTTTAGAGTACTTTCAGAATAAACGGTCGAATTCCATTTTCAATTTCCAAAAATTTTTTCGACCCCCTTTGGAGCCCCCTAGCTCGTCTGGGACCCCCCTACACCGTTTTTTCATTTCAGAATATTGTAGCGCTGTCAATTCCCTACAGTTTGGTATAAGCCACATTGGCTGACACGTGGAAGAAAGTGGTGAAATATGGCTTCCAACCTTGAAAAATCCTCAAATTTTTAGTTTTGGTACTGCACCAAAATTTCCTGCTGGAGTTTCTAGCGCACTAATCAGTGTTAAGACTTAAAAATTGGGGGTTTAGGGTAACTTTTAGAGTGCTTTCAGAATCAACGGTCGAATTCCATTTTCAACAAAAAAAATTTTTTTCGACTCCTTTTGGAGCCCCTAGCTCGTCTGGAACCCGAACTACACCGTTTTTTTATTTCAGAATATTGTGGCGCTATCAATTCGCTACAGTTTGGTATAAGCCACATTGGCTGACAAGTAGAAGAAAGTGGTGAGATATGGCTTCAAACTTGAAAAATCCACAAATTTTTAGTTTTGGTACTGCAATATTCTGAAATAAAAAAAACGGTGTAGTTCGGGTTCCCGACGAGCTAGGGGGCTCCAAAGGGGGTCGAAAAAAATTTTATTCATTGAAAATGGAATTCGACCGTTGATTCTGAAAGCACACTAAAAGTTACCCGAAACCACCAATTTTTAAGTCCCAACACTAATTACTGTGCTAGAAACTCCAGCAGGAAAATTTGGTGCAGTACCAAAACTAAAAATTTGTGGATTTTTCAAGTTTGAAGCCATATTTCACCACATTCTTCTACTTGTCAGCCAATGTGGCTTATACCAAACTGTAGGGAATTGATAGCGCCACAATATTCTGAAATAAAAACAAGACGGTTCTTCAAAATGAGTGTATAAAACTTTAGGTAGTTTGATCAGATCTGAAGACTGATTAGAAGATCCTCTCAGTTTATAGAGGCAGAGACAGATTTTTTTGGAAATCTTTTACAAAATTAGACCGGCAGCAGAGGAAAACGTCAGTAAACTTTTATTTGAAGAAAGTGGGTGTGCAATTCTTTCAGATGCAGTTTTCTCTTTCAAACAAGTCTTGCTGACAGTAAGCTCTTCAGATGATTGCTGACAGTAAGTAATTCTTTCAGATGATTTTCCCTTCCAATCCAAAGAATTCTGGCACTTTTAGGCAAATCTTTCAAAAAGCAGTTTTCGCTTCCAAAGAATTCTGGCAATCTTTTAAGGCAAATCTTTCAAAAAGCAGCTTTCGCTTTTGAAGAATGCTGGCACTCTTTAGGCAAATCTTTCAAAAAGCAGCTTTCGCTTCCAAAGAATTCTGGCACTCTTTAGGCAAATCTTTCAAAAGCAGCTTTCGCTTCCAAAGAACTCTGGCACTCTTTAGGCAAATCTTTCAAAAAGCAGCTTTCGCTTTCGCTTCCAAAGAATTCTGGCACTCTTTAGGCAAATCTTTCAAAAAGCAGCTTTCCTTTCCAAATAATTTTGGCACACTTTAGGCAAATCTTTCAAAGTAGCATTCCGTTCAAGGCATTCTGACATTCCTTTGAGTTATCTTTCAAAAACACGAATTTTCAATTCCCTTCCAAAGAATTCTACAGTCTTCTGGTAATATAGGTATCCAAAGGCATTGATAATAAATTATGAGTGATGAGGAAACTGTCCTTTCCTGTGTTGGACTACAGTAGGCTATGAAGAATTGTGTATCCACCCGTTAATCTGTAGTACATTCATTGTTTTGTTGGTTTGAAGCGGTAAACTTCCTTCATTTGGTGCCGAGACCCGGGACCGCATTGTTTTGTTGTGTTGTGTTTGCGTCCCTTCTTCTACTACTACTACTGTTGCATGCGTATACGCATTACGCATATCATTACGCAAAGTACGCGTTGCATTTCGGAATGCGTATACGCATACGCATCTGCATACACATTTGAATTTCGTTACACAATATTATTACGCATTCTGCCAAAAGTTTGCATATTTTTGCGTAATGCGTACTGCATCTGAAAAATAGCTACCTTTTCGAATATCTTGCAAAAAAGTTACTTGAGGGTACCAGGAATGTTCTGAGCTAATTTGCAGCTTTAACTAAGTTTTGCTTACTAATATTTAAGAAAGAGCCGACGTTTTAAGAGAAAAGGATATCTGCGACAAATCCTTGAATTTACTATTTCTATTTCTACAGTTTTGGGTGACCTCAGTTGTGTTGCATGCTCAGGCTATCTGTTAGTGTTTCCACTGTATGTTTATTATGGTTGAATGCACTAGACTGCTTCTTGAAATGAACAGTCAAAGAAACTTTTTGTTCCTACAAAGCCTCGTTCTTTGTTCCTGAAAGCGCATATCGCTTGCCTGTTGAAAATATATGTACTGTACATCATACATGTGACAGGTCACCCGCCGAAGGAGGGGGGGTTGGGAGGAGTCTGGCGCCGGCCGGGTGATCTGAGCCCAAATTTTTGGGAGGGGAGTGGGCACTAAAAACGCTCAAAAATCGCAAGAAATGGCAATTTTTTGGCAAAAAAATTGTCAGAAATGGCTAATTTGAGCTGAAGAAATACAGCTAAAAAGTGATATTTTACAGGCGATTTTGGCAATTTTTGTGTCTGTGTCAAAAAATCACTTACCAGAAAAATCGGAGGGGGTCGGTCGGAAAAACTGTCTCGGAGGGGGTCCCGATTGGAGCAGACCCCCTGTTACATGTATGCTGTGTACATAGTATACTGGAATTCTTTGAGGTCAGGAATTTATCATCAAGCCTCAAGTATGTCTCAAAAAACCTGGATTATAAAGTTGGGCACAAAAGTTGGATAAACAGCATACTGTAGAGCCAAAAATGCTGTTCAGTGAAATTTCTGAATGTTTCTGAGATTACGCATTACTACGCATACGCAAGACGCAAAATACGCATTAGTTTTTGCAATGCGCATATGCATACGCATACGCATTTGAAAAATCCGGTATTAACCAACACTAACTACTACCCAGCCTACCAAGCCTACTGCCTACCCAGCCCACCAAGCCTACCAAGCCCATCAAGCCTACCAAGCCCATCAAGCCCACCAAGCCTACCAAGCCCATCAAGCCTACTGTTTTGTTGCCGGTCTTGCTGTTCCTTGTAGTGGCCAATCTTAGAACAACGTTTACCTCCAACAACAATTAATTAATTACAGAAGAATAACTGACACGACCGCTCGCCAGG
>JASANB010003939.1:0-70386 GCA_030248155.1 Sabatieria punctata
TTCTGGAGACAAAGGAGCAATCATTTTGCAAGCAATCCTGCACTGGAAAGGCCATGTCAACAGACAGCTATCCACATGGGGTTATGAGCAGCAAAAAAGCTTTGCGCAGTCACTGTTCTCAGTCTGTGGTTCTGTTCAGCAAGAGCAGTTCAAGTCAATTCGTTCACTGAAGTTGTTTGAAACAATCCATGGTAACTTTGTTACCATTGACGAGTTGCCTGCCTGTACTGTTGACCAACAGTTCAACGTTCCTAAAGATGGTGAGAGCCTATGGATGTCTTCAGTTGTGTTTCTGAAAGAAGATAGGTGCTTTTCTCGGATCTACAAACGGCTTAACATTTGCGAAGTTAGCATCTCTGTGCTGTACAAAGACTTCATTGTTCCAGTTCTTCCTCAGATGGCTGTCTTTGAGCAGATTAGTCACTTGCTTTTCCTATGTGATAATAGCAGTAAGAAAGTTCTGACTGCACTCAGAGCCACAAAGTTCATTTGTGATGCAACTGGCAGTCTAAAGGTTGTTGGAGCATTCTATGACCAGAGATGCGCTTTATTCAGTGAAATGTGCACAGCAACAGAGTTTCTACCAGAAGAGTTTTCTTCTGCACTGACTAATGGTCAGTATGGCGACCAGCTTCTGTCATTCCTGATGCAGCTGGGTTTCAAGACTCAACCGGATCAACAAGATGTGCTACGCTTTTCAACTGAGCTAGCCAACGATGACATCAACACAGACCTTCCAAAGATCGAACGAGTAGCAAAGATGCTTCTCGATTTCTGTGCTACCATATCGGAAAATCCGCACTGGACTGATACCATCAAAAAGCTCCGTGACATTGCTTTCATTCCAAGCAAACCAATGGATGAGAAGCTGCAACAGTTGTGCAGTTCGAGAGTGAACAAAGTGCAGCAACTCATGAAGGCAAGGGGCAGTTTTCTATCGACATCGGAGTCGTTATTGTGGATTGTCAGCAAAGTGCTGCCTGATTGGATGCCAGAACGACTCATTGCGAAAATGGGAGCACATAAATCAGTGGATCTGGATTTGTGCATAGAGAACTGTCAAGTGCTGTTCGACTATCTCTATGGAGAGAAGCTCCATCAGTCAAGAAAAACTGGTGTCAACAGTGAAAACTGTATTGCAGCACTGAAAACTGTCTTGGATGATCTGTACAGATTCCTCTCTGAGAGCCAGGCAGAAGGCAAATTGTCAGACTCTGCCAAGCTATGCTTGTGTTGCCTTCCACTGGTTCTGGTTGATAAAGGTCATCTTTTGGCTTACCCAGGCATGGTTGTGGAACGTCTTCCAGAAACACTGGCCATGCATGGCCATCCATTCCTGTTTGAACTTCCCCACTTGTTACATGAACACAGGAAGCTTTTCAGTGAGCTGGGTGTGAAGTTGAGAGCAGATGCCGGTCATTATGCATCGTGTTTGGGCATGATTCAGGAGCACTTTCCTGCTGACTATGCCCCAAACGTGCTTGAGTCCATCTCACTGCTTCAGAAAGAGCTAGTTCAAACTACAAACCCGGACGCCTGGAAAGATGTTCAGCAACTGTTTCTTTTATCATCATTTGGCAAACTTTGCACTTCCTCAAGTCTCATTTTTGACGGCATGTCACATTCTGAGGCATTGGCTCTGAAGAAGGACCAATCGCTTTCATTCTGGCTGTTTCCTAAAGATGTCGACCCCAAGCAGGTGATCTCAAGGTTTATAGACTCATTGCCTGATCGTCTCAAACCAAAGCTGCTATCAGCAGCTGCTCAGCGGTGTGTTGCTGACCGATCAGAGTTGTGTGTGCACAAGAAAGCATGTTCTGTTGTACAGAACATGCAGTATTTTCTGCACTCCAGTCAATTCTTTGAGGCTGTCAAGTGCCTGCGCAACAGTGATCAACCAGACTTGAATGAAGACCAATGGGAAGAACTGGCAGCAAATATGAGGACTGTCAAGGTGCTGTGCTATGAGCAGCTTACTACAGAACTTTGGGCTTTGGAAGAGTTGCGAGTCATCACAGGCACTGAGCAGAACGCTGATGTGTTTGTTAGTCCCAGTTCACTCACTATTCACGTTTTGCATGACTATGGACAGCAACCCAAAAGAAAAATGTTCGCATTCAAGCTGTTACCTCTATTCAAGCTAATCATTCCATTTGCTTTCGTGGAGCTACACTTCAGTTCGCTGCTGGACTGCCACCATGTAGAAGAACTTGAAAAAGTGCTCATAGATCTTGAGATCATGCCACACCAAAAGATGGGGTCCTTCAGACCTGTCCCTGTTCTTGGACAGTGTGTCCCTCAAGAGTTGGTGCATTTTCTGGACATGCATCCATTGAATCACTTTCGTCCTGGAGAGTATGTGGCCTACCTGCCACCGGACCAGTCTGATGATCAAACCGCGCCACCCTGCTTTCTGTTTGCACAGGTTGTAGGCTGTCAAAGTGAAGATGGTTCTCTGCTGTGCTGGATGTACAAAATAGCCATCAGTGTCGATGAGGAGATTGTTGTGAGTGCACTGGACCTGCACAAGTTCATCAATACAAAGAAATTAGTCGATTGTGGCCCCTTGGTGGTTACTGACATAACTCCCTCCTCATCAGAAGAACCTGAAAAGGACCCAACAGTCGAAGAGGCCTGTGATCGGGTTACAGAGATCCTAGAAGAGGCATGGAAATTGGATGCACAGGAGCGCCGTAAAGTGATCCGACGGCTGTGCCTCCAATGGCATCCTGACAAGAACAACAGTGACAGGCAGTTCCTTTGCACTGAAGTGTTCAAACACCTTCAAAACGAAATCGACCGACTTGAGAAAGGATTGCCCCGAAAGAAGAAGGGGGAAGACAGCTTCAGTAGTTCATTTGATCAAGACAGCAGCTCGTCTAGTTGGTCTGATGCTTTCTTTCAACAGTTCTGCGGTTCCTGGAGGTTTTACCGCTCATCAGCTGACCACTCATCTGACCGTTGGAACCGCTTTTCCAGAGGAGAGAGGAATTTCTCATTCAGCAGCCATACTGCCCCAAATCCATACATGGCAAAGAAGTACTGGAAGACAGCCCATCATGATTTGCTTGCCGCATTCCATGCATCTGATACTCGGGATACAAACTTGTGAGTTTTCCTTCACTTAATTTTTGAACGTTGACTCATGCGAACTTTTAAGTTACTAGCTTATAGTGCAGCTGAGAGAATGTATATAAGGAGCCTAGCTAGAACATGTTCTGTTGTCCATTTTCTAGGGCCGCAAAACCGCGAACAGTGGAAGGCAGCGAAGTCGGGAATGAGCACATCATTGCGTTGGCTCACCAGACAATCGAAAAATCGCTAAAGGCTCTACTCTATTTGGAAGTAGGAGAGGCTGACAGAAAGACTCATGACTTTTTGCTGTCGATGCGACAAATCCGAAATAAGTAAAGTTGTATGTTGTGGGGCATGCATAAACTTCGTATATGGTGTCCATTAGGGGGAGGGGCGCCTGAGGTCCGCCCATTCATTTCATTGCTACTTACCGTGGGCTGGCCCAACCGGTTCTCTTACTTGAAAGTTACAAAACTACGTATTAATTTTATGCTCTGAACAATTTTTTGAATTTGTTCTAAAGGTAAATTTTCTAACTTCTCATTCCCTGCTTGGACCACAGCTCAGCAAGGCTTCTTCAATAATTCTGACATTGTTAGTGGTAGTTTGTGTTTGCCTCTGAAAAGTAAAGTCAAGGAATTTGGAAATTCTGGATCTGTAATTTCGGCTGCAACCTTCGAGAAAATGGTCAACAACACCATTACGTAATTTTTGCACGCCTACTGTTTGTTGTTAGTATTTTGCAGGTGGTGGTTGTAACAGTTGGGGTTGGTTTAGGGTACCAAGATGCCCGTCAACAGTACTGGAGGCAGTTCGAAAGTTCGAGTCGGAGTGCGAAGGCAACCTGACGCGTTTGCAGTACCCAGAAGCTCACACTCTCACAGCTCACGAGACCTATACCGTGCACCAAGCAGAACTTGCTGTCTTTTACGCTACTGAGGTCTTTTCCGGCATCAGATCCACTTTCTCTGCATTCCAGGCTTGAGTCAGGTATTTTGTTAACATCGACATTTCGTTATATAGTCTGTTCTGTTTTCTTTAGCATGGATCGTTCATCCTAGAGGCGTTACAAGCCGGCTCACTTTTAGTTTAGTCTGTAAACGCTAGTGTGTACATGTAGAGTAGCTTCTATTTCGTCATTGGTTGCTTGCAAAGTACTGTTTTTGCTGCTGTAGTGTGTACCGTATCTATTCTGGCGTTGTAGTGTGATCGTTACTCCAGTCTGTAGCTACAGTTTACCCCGGTTGCTACTGTTAGTATTGTTGACAGTCTGTATGCAGTTTCCTACTGTAAGTTGGCGTTGATCGTTTAGCCAGCCATACATGCAGTACGTGTACAGTTATGTACGTGTATGTTTATGTGTACAGTTTTCTTTCCACTGTGTTTCGTTTACGTTGTCTTCCCAGTAACTGTGTAAGGGTATGACTGCCTTCGGTGCAACTGTTTCCAGTAGCTACAGTAAAGTATTTCATTAACGGAATGAACTGTGCGGCTACCGTTCTTCCTACAGTCAGGCGCATACAGACCCGTTTACGCCGTTTACGGTATTAGCCTGGCACCATATTTGGTGTCTGAGGTATTGGTACCGCACGTCTATGATACCCCATGTTCGGGACTGTGGTGGAACCGTATATGGTTAAACTAGCCTACGTAGGTACCGGTACCATACATGGCACCTCTACCCAAGGCGATTGATGCTGGTACCAGTGCAGGTACCATAGTATTTTGTACCACCATCCCCTAACTAGAAAGGCCAAACTCGCCCGCCCCCGAATAAGTTTAGGGACCATCGACCGAAAAATTGCAAGTACTAGTAGCGGCTCCAGTACTACCAAGCGGGCTCAAATAACGAATTTTTAGCTTAAAATTCGCTTGAAAAGCCTTCGGAAACTGGATTTGGCGTTTCCACCGTTGATGTTTAAGAAAAATCTGTGTTTTTGGAAGCCCTTTTAATCGTTTTTTTATTTTTTAGCTCTAAAACCTATTTGGCAGCTTAATATAACGAATTAATTTTTTTTCAGTAAGAAACGTGCTAAAAACGCATTTCCTGGCGTTCTGGAGCTTTTTGAAATTTTGGACTCCCCTCTGCTCGAAACCCGCTCGATCCCTAGCCCCTGCCCTCCCTCTCCCTCCCCCACGCCGCTGGGTCCTGTTACATCTTCCTACCTTCACCGTAATAGGGGGTGTACCCACCTTAGACCCCCTGGATACGCCACTGCCTTGGAGAAAGCGCTTAAAAGCCATTCTGAGTGTAAACTTAGCACAAATTTAGTACTCAAATGCGTAATTCAATCGCGTTTCTGATTTTCGACAAATTCTTTTCCTAACTCGGCCGGAAAGGGTGTACCAGTACCACCCCCACAGCTCTGGGCAGTGTTGTTCCCAGTAAATTTACTGAGTAAAAGTTACTCGGTTCTTAGTTATTTTGAATTAAAGTAAGTACTTTTACTTACCGGTAAAAATTTTTCCTAATTTTACTTACTGAATACCGAGTTTCAATTTTAAATTACTCAATTAGAAAAAAAATCGGTAAACTCGGTACTCGGTAATTTACTGAATTGTTTACTGAGTAAAAGCTTCTGCAATAGGTAGCTCGCCGCATCTATGCAAGAAAACATACGGTTTTTCTTTCACTAATAGATCTGATAATGACGAAAACACAATTTTTGCCAATTTTTTGCAATTTCCACAGCTTGCATAACCTAAACTTCCTTTGCGCGGCAGAATTGCAAACAGACTATCAGACCCAAAGACTATACAAGTAGAAAATATATCTACTACTATTAGCTATATTTTGATTGACGTTTTTTGCATCAGTCTGATGAACTGTGAGGAAATGGCGAAAATTAGAACAAATGTTCACCTACCAATTTGACCAGGCTTTTCATCTAAAGCCACATCCTCTAGTCACTATGTATAGTGTGTATATTTTAAGGCTTTCCATGCATGCCAATTAGCACAATTAATAATGTGAAATAACACAAAACATTACTAAAAATTCTGAAAAGTCGAGCTATATGATCTTAAACTCATCAATCAGCACTGAAAAATGATTCTACAGTAGTAGCTAAAAGCCATATCAAGGTAAACATTTTCAGATAAATTGTAGATTTCTGAATTTTGAAGGTTTTACCGAGTTTACTGAATTGTTTACTGAGTACTTACCGGGTTTTCTTTGAAAAACCCAGTACTTACTCGTACTTACCGAATTTCAAAAAATCTGGATTTACTTACTGAATACTTACCGAATTTTAGAAATTTGAGCTAGGCACAACACTGGCTCTGGGTACGTACGTACATACATGTACGGTACTGGCACATTCTGTATCGATAGAAATGGCACACTTTATATTTTAGATAAGAACACGAAGATTAAATTACTGGTGTACTACTTAGAAAAGTGGGAGCAACATGGCGGGATTCGTCTGTGTGTTCCGTATCGTAATCCAAATCGCCACACCATTAGGGAAGGAAGGGTGTGCTAAGCCAAACTCAAAGAGCTCAGCAGATGAATCAGAGATCGGTCACCATCCGTCTAACGTCTGCGTAGCGAATTCTGTACTTTCGGAATCAGCAGTTGTTTGCATATTGCTTGGACCATGCATTTCTCTACATACGTACAGTATAGTCACTGTACTTTATGACAGTTTATCCGAAAGTGTAGATTGTTTTGTTAACTCATTGCATCATTTCCCATCCTAACCGGGTTCGGCGCCCACTCAGGCGATCTACCTAACGCAGCCATTTTCTAGGAAGCAATTTTTTACCAAGTTCAGACTGGAGAATTGATTTGCCTGTAAAACAGCGACTTTTAGAAATCTCTCTCTAACTCCGGGAATTTTAACTAAATTCCCCCTCGGTCGGGCCCAGACTCCTAAGTCCCCTCTTCCTTCAGATGATGAAATGACCCATACCATAGTATGGTACCTATTACGTACATGTAACAGGTTTATCCGCTGATTGGGAGACTAATGGGGTGTCCGGCGCTGGCCGAGGGGGGGTCTGAGCCCAAATTCTACGGAAGGAGAGTTACGTGCTCAAAAATCGCAGTTTGGGGCTAAAAATCGTTAATTTGGGCTCAAATACAGCTAAAACATGCTGTTTTACAGGCGATTTTTAGCAATTTTAGTGTCTGAAATTCTGAAAAATTGCAAAAATTTGCTGAAAAAATTACTTGCTAGGAAAATCGGAGGGCGATCAAACAACTTGAAAAAGTGACCCAAGAGTGTCTTCTGATGAGCCCCGCGCTTAGGTGATGAATTGAGTCAAGATGAAGAGGTGAAACTCAATTCAACATAATCGCGCCTACATGGGCGCGAACGGAACCGCGTTGGCGCGAACCTACCCTAGCAGAAAATGAGTTTAGACTTGTCGTAAGTACATAAATGTGCGCCAAATTCAAATTGCTCAAGTACTAGCACTCTCCTAATGGCCTCAAATCTTCAGGTGACCTCTGCCATTTGTTGCCTTCCAGATCGTGCTACACCCAGTTCGACAATCCAGTCTGCCACTCACGATTTGTAAGAAACCGATCTTCGCCGAAGTAGAATCCAGAGAATCGGCCGATTTACAAGCGGAAGAAGGTTAAGCTGCCGGTTTCCCTTCAGCTTACCACAATTTCAACCCTTCTAGCTTCCATCATACTGTTTCGATATGCCCTGGGGGCCTGCAGCCTAATATCTTCTGATACACATTGAATCTAAGTACTGTCCTGAGAATCGGCCGATTTGGCTGCAGAATAAAGTGAAGCTGCCAATCTCCCTTCAGCTTATCACGATTTCAACCTTTCTTGCTTTCATACTGTTTCGATATGCTCTGGGCCTACAGCCTCATCTCTTCAGAAACACTTCGAATCATCACGCTGAAGTACTATCCTGAGAATGGGCCGATTCAGGAGTGGAAGAAGAATACGCTGCGATTTTCCTTGAGCTAGTTATGGTTTCAATTTTACTAGCTTCCATACTTCTTTAAAATTGCTCCCAGCTTCTCTTTCGAATTTGGCTAGGTATAAATAAGATGGTCCCGACTGCATCGGATGCAATTTTTAATCAAATCTCTAACTTTCGAATGGCGCACCGTAACAAAGTACCTATTGTTGTACTTAACATGCATTTTGTGAGAAAGTCAACTTAGGGAAGGCTGTAAGGGAAGGTGTTCAAGCAACGTTTTTTCCCCGATCCGGCTGGTGCCCAAATATGTTAAAATAGATACCAAACGAACACCAACGGTGCATGTTCGAACATCGGGGACCTGAGCTGTACCCCCTCAAAGTTGGGTCACCAGCCACTTTTCGGGCCATTTTTCGACTTTTACTCAAACGACCACCATTCACTTGTTTTCTAACTTACAGATTCTACTGACAGACTGTTTTGTAGCTGTTTCGATGTGCTTTCATTTTCTGATACTCACGTTTCCAGATCATACCCGGTTAGCGAGATATTCTCCAAAAACTACGACATTTTCGGTAATTATGACATCATTTTTTCCCAGAAAATCGTCATAACTTCTCTCATAGATGCAAGGTCGGGCTAATTCTGCCAGAACAGATGCAGCGCTGATGGCCAACCAAAATTAACATGTTTCGGATGCAACTTCCAGGGGTCAGCCCCCCTGTCGCATGAATCTTAGACAGACAGACATTAAGATCCCGCAAACTTTGAATGGGTATAATCTCAGAAGCGGTAGGTGTTGTCATTTTGATGTTCACCTACCGCTCCATACTCAATTCTGATCTCATTTTTGGGCTCAGCGGTCAAAACTACATCCAGTCAGTTGCACTACGGCCGTACAGCAGCAGTAAAAGTGAGGCACCCTGATAGCGGGTGCAACAAGACTGATGACCCTGTGTATAAAGATCCCGCGAAATTTTGAATGGGCATAACTCAGGAATGGTAAGCTGTAGATAAATTCTGATGTCATTTTTGGACTCAACGGTGAAAACTACATCTAATAGCTTATAGCTTAGCACTGAGCATGTTAGTCGCTTTCAACATAATGTAACAGAATTTGGCAAATGTAATGAAGCTCATTTTGGACGCGAATAAAATCTAGACAAACCGAGTTCAGATTCGTAATCAGCGAGTAAAACTGCATAAGAATATCTGGTTTGTTAATAATTTTGAGCAAAAAAATTTTGACGACTGTCTTCAAATCGCCGGACTTCGCATCTATGAGAGAAGTTATGACGATTTTCTGGGAAAAAATGATGTCATAATTACTGAAAATTTCATAGTTTTTGGAGAATATCTCGCTAATCGGGCAAGATCGGGAAACGCGTGCATCAGAAATGAAAGCCCAATCGTTATGATATGTTATGTTATGAATATGTATGATCGTTTGAGTAAAAGCCGAAAAATGGCTCGAAAAGTGGCTGGTGACCCAACTTTGAGGGGGTACAGCTCAGGTTCTAGGGGGTCCCCGATGTTCGAACATGCACCGTTAGTGTTCGATTAGTATCTATTTTAACATATTTGGACACCAGCCGGATCGGAGAAAAAAGTTGCTTGAACATCTTAGTTGACTTTCTCGCAAAATGCATGTTAAAGTTCTGTTCAAGCGAAGTCCGACTATGATGGTCCCGACTGGATGTGATACTGCAATATGCAAATTCAATGCAATTTTTGTCAGTGTTTTGCTGCTTTGGATTGTCAGCTTCATCTTCTTCCACTCCTGAATTGGCCGGTTCTTCGGATAGTACTTCGGCAGGACGATTCAAAGTGTATCAGAACAGGTTAGGCTGGAGGCCCCAGCGCATATCAAAACAGTCTGGAAGCTAGAATGGTTGAAATTGAGGAAAGCTGAAGGAAATCAGCAACTTCACCTTCTTCCACTCGTAAATCGGTCGATTCTCTGGATTCTACTTCGGCGAAGATCGGTGGCATGCAAATCGTGAGTGGCGGACTGCATTGTCGAAGTGGGTGTAGCAGATCTGGAATGCAAAATGGCAGAGGTCACCTGAACATTTGAGGCCATTAGGAGGGTGCTAGTACTTGAGCAATTTGAATTTGGCGCACATTTATGGACTTACGACAAGTCTAAACTCATTTTCTGCTGGGGTAGTCTTCGCGCCAACGCGGTTCCGTTCGCGCCCACGTAGGCGCGATTATGTTGCAGCGCATGGTCCCTCAGCTGACTACGGCCGAGCCGCCGAGTGGAGCATTCTTGGTGTTATATATTCTTAATTAGAGGGCTAGTGGTAGCTTAGCGGCCACCTGGCAACGCTGCCTGGTGGTTCGCTGATTTAGCATTAAGCGATTGGTTAGTGTTTTACGCTTTGGTTGGAGTCGGTTGCTCTGTTCATTAAAAGTAGAAGGCTTATTGTTGCAGGCATCGAGCGAAATGAGAAAGCACGAATTTGGTCAACGGCAACCTCCGTTAGCTGTTTACTTGAAACGAATTCTCGACAGATATCCGGACGGTCAAATTCTAAAGGTGATCAGTCTTATACCGTCTATTGTCGATTTATGATTTCTCGGCTAGGTTCCAATTTCCTACAATTTCACCAAAAATCGAATGTTTTGTCTCGTAATACATGTACGTACTGGGACTCTGCTCCCTATCCGACTAAAGTCAGACCCCCTGATCCGCCGAGACGATTTTTCCGTCCGATTTCTGGCAAGTAATATTTTCAGCAAATTTTTACAATTTAGAATTTCAGACACTAGAATTGCCAAAATCTCCTGTAAAACAGCACTTTTTTGGCTGTATTTGAGTCCAAGTTAGCGAATTTTGACTATTTTCAGTCCGAAATTTCTATTTTTGAGCGTTTTTTACTACCCAAACCCCTCCCCTAGAATTTGGGCTCAGACCCCCAGCCGGCGCGATACGCCCTAACCCCCTGCATCGGTTGATGACCTGTTACATGTACATTGTACTGGAGAGTGCTGAATAGAGCACCCAAAATAGTGTACCCGGGGTACACTATTTGTACTTCGTGCCAATTATTTGTACACTCCGGGTACTCTATTTGGAGACACGTTTTATAGATTGTGGTAGCTCACAGTAAAGGAAAAGTTTGGAATACTGCCGTTTTCTGGAAACAAAATCACATGTTTTGTACAAATTGAAGTTTGTCTGCTAATTTATTCAGGTTTCGCAGTCAGGCACTTAACGCCGTTTTTGGTACCAACACCATATAAGGTACCGGCACCATATATGGTACAGCCACGTTCGGGGCCTGTGGTGGTACCATATGGTACCGATACCATACATGGTACCCCTACCTTCGCATTGGTACCGGTACCATATATGGTACCACTCTGTTGAGATTTCGAACCACATATGGTAGTGGTTGGTACCATATGGTACCCCTACCTTCGCATTGGTACCGGTACCATATATGGTACCACTCTGTTCAGATTTCGTACCATGGTAGTGGTTGGTACCATATGGTACCCCTACCTTCGCATTGGTATCGGTACCGGTACCATTTATGGTACCACTCTGTCCAGATTTCCTACCATATATGGTAGTGGTTGGTACCATACGGTACTCCTACCTTCGCATTGGAACCGGTACCGGTACCATAATGTATATGGTAGTACCACTCTGTCCAGATTTCGTACCATATTTGGTTGTGGTACCATATATGGTCGGCCATAATCCTAAATGCCAATTAATATAACCGGGGTACTGCATTCAGCACTCTCCGGTATGTGCCTCTTATATAGAAAGAGCAAATGTGATCCTATTCCAGATTTGCCTCTTCGAACTATATACAGGGTGTGCCAAAAAAAACAACCCAGCAGATGTTTTGCTGTAGCAACCGCAAATCGCAACCGATTTGAATGAATCCTTTTTAAATGAAAGGTAAATAAATAAATTCTTGAAAGATTGATGTAACGTTTATTAAGATAGCCTGCTTAGTTCCTGAGATATTTGCCCTCAAAGTCAAAACAGAGATTTTGGCAGTGAACAAGAGTGATAAACACAACCCAGCAGATTTTTTACTTTTGCAACCATGAATCTTAACCGATTTGAATGAATGCTTTTTTTTGAATGAAAGATTGATAAATTCTTCAAAGATTGGTGCAATTTTTATTGAGATTCACTGCTTAGTTCTTAAGATATTTGCCCTCAAAGTCGAAACAGATTTTGGAAAAGAACAAGAGCGATTCCGTTGCATTTCATAATAAAGCAGATTCCTACTGCTGGGGCTAATGATACTTTAGTGTTGAAGTAAACCGAGTTTCTGTGTCACCTGTAAAGCCTCCAAGAGCCCTTAGCAGTAGCAGGAATCCGTTTTATTATGAAGTGCAGAATAATAAATAAATCCCTCTTGTTCACTGCCAAAATCACTGTTTTGAATTTGAGAGCCAATATCTCAGGAACTAAGCAGAGTACATTAATGAAAATTTCAGCAGTCTTTTAAGGATTTATTTATCTTTCATTTAAAAAAGGATTCATTCAAATCGGTTGAGATTTGCGGTTGCTACAGCGAAAAATCTGCTGGGTTGTTTTTTTTTGGCGCACCCTGTACATACTGTAGTTAGCTTTACTCTTTTCATGGACAGGAGATGTACAATAAACTTTTTGTACCATGTCCAAGTGCGTTCTTACACTGCTTTAGGAGTTGCTGCAAAACGCGGAAGATGCGTCGGCCTCCGAGTTGCGTTTGATTCTGGATCTTAGACAGTTTGGCACCAAGAAGATTGTCGACCCTCGTCTAAAAGTGTGTCAAGGGCCGGCCTTACTGGCCTACAACGATGCAGTCTTCACCGAAAACGATTGGCACGGCTTACAACACACCGAACAGTCGGTGAAGCTGGAAGATGCCCGGAAGATTGGACGCTTTGGAATTGGCTTCAATGCTGTCTACCATTTGACAGGTTACTTGCTTGCTAGATTTGAAAGATTTTTCGCCAGTTTTTTCTGATTTTTTTATACTGAGCAGTATTTGAGCGAGCCAAAGAATTCAGTGATTTGTTGGCGTTTCCAATTGATTCTCTATGTTCCGTATCAGCCGTCTCTGTGCTTGCTAGTTGTGCGTGGTTGAGCGGGCATAATTTCTGACCATGATTAATTTATATGTACTGTATGCGAATAAGTTTGATGTTTGTCCGTATGTAAATCGGCTTCAGATTTTCCTTGGATCATGAGCACCAATCGAATTGCGGTCTTTGACCCGCGAGAGACAGGAATTTTTCGCTCTTCAGACACCGGCCACCCTTTGTCAGGCTACAGTTGGGAGTTTGACGACGATGACGACGTTAATCTTATGCGAACAGCTCTGTCAGACCAGTTTCAGCCACTCAAATTCGATCATTTCACTCCTGGGGTGGATCGTCATTTCAACGGTATTACTGTAAGAGTCCTGTCTGATTGGCCTAACTCTTTGCCATAACTGGGGTCCGGTCGGTAGGATATCATCAACGAAACAAAGTGCGAAAAATCAATAGTTACTTAAAAAGGCCTACCTACTTTTTTCAAGTGTTTTTAGAGAGCGAACTTTTCACAAAGTACTGTATTTCTCGGAAAGCCCGGTTTCGGTGAATGATGTTAGTATTTTTACACCTTACTTGGTACAGGGTGTCTCAAAAAAATGATCACATTTCTTTTTACTGCCATTTCCGCAAATTTTGACCAAATAGGTTGAAATTTGGACCATAGGTGCCAAAATTCGGGGAATTTTATGTGTTAAAGTTTGGTGCACTAAGCTTGACTCATTCCCGAGAAATTTCAAAAAAAAAGTGAAATTTGGTAATTTCAATAGTGAAAGCCGGTCACCGAAAAAATGATCACATTTCTTTTTACTGCCATTTCCGCAAATTTTGACCAAATAGGCTGAAATTTGGACTATAGGTGGCACAACTCGGGAAATTTTATGTGTTAAAGTTTGGTGCACTAGGCTTGACTCATTCCCGAGAAATTTCAAAAAAAGTGAAATTTGGTAATTTCAATAGTGAAAGCCGGTCACGAAAAATGTAAACATTTCCTTTTCCTGTATCTTTTCTAATTTTTGTCGGAATTGGATGAAATTTAGAGTGTAAACGCAGAAGTTCAGGGTAATTCGTGTGTAAAAAGTTGACGCATGAACTCCAACGCTATCGTTAGAGTTTAGGCGATAATGTAATGTAACGTTTTTTCGGTGACCGGCTTTCGCTATTGAAATTACCAAATTTCACTTTTTTTGAAATTTCTCGAGAATTAGTCAAGCCTACTGCACCAAACTTTAACACATAAAATTCCCCGAATTTTGGCACCTATGGTCCAAATTTCAGCCTATTTGGTCAAAATTTGCGGAAATGGTAGTAAAAAGAAATGTGATCATTTTTTCGGTGACCGGCTTTCACTATTGAAATTACCAAATTTCACTTTTTCTGAATTTTCTCAAGAATGAGTCAAGCCTAGTGCACCAAACTTTAACATATAAAATTGCTCGAATTTTGGCACCTATGGTCCAAATTTCAGTGCATTTGGTCAAAATTTGCGGAAATGGCAGTAAAAAGAAATGTGATCATTTTTTTGAGACACCCTGTATTTTCTATTTGACCAAAATAGTATGTAATTATAGGAACGTTGTTTCGCTTCCCTCTGCGTCAGGAGTTGGATGGCTTTGCCAACAAACATTTTTCTCTGTCATCGGAAACCTACAGAGCAAACGAAGTGAAAGAATTGTTCGCCAGGTTCACATCCGATGCTGATCGGATGCTCTTGTTCTTAACGTCTGTTCGGAAGATAAGTCTCATCCAACTGTCGGATCAGGTGCGCTAGTATCAGTCACTTTTTCTGATAATTTTTGTGGGCTTATTTTAGATTTACCTTTTTGTAGGGAATGAGCCCTACAGAATAAACCTTTTTGTAGGGAATAAGGCTTATTTTTGGTTTCAATATTTTGTGTCTGACTGGAGGGCGTAAATTGGCAGTTTTATGGCATCTAAAATGCGTGAAAACAAGCAAAAACAGTTATGAAAAACAATTTAAATTGAGGGAGAAACCGAAACAGTAGTGAATGTAAAATGCAAGGCTATTTGCAAGATCATAATTCATTCACAAACAGCGTTGAAAGTTTGCTTTTATACTCTTCTATTGCACTTGACCAAAAAAGGCAGAAAATTAAGTTTCCATGCCCTTTGGCTTATTTTCGTTTCAATGTGGAGGGCCAAAAAGTGCCAAAACCCAAAACAAGGGCTTATTTACCAAAAAAACCGGTACATAGTGAAATGCCAAGTTTCTACTTTGTTTACAGGGGGTCCGCCCCGACCCATATACTACATACGTACATATGTAAAACAGCACTTTTTAGCTGTATTTTAGCCAAAATTTGCGATTTTTACGATTTTAGCCGAAAATTGCGTTTTTTTGCGATTATTTGAGCGTTTTTTTAGTGCCCAACCCCAGATTCCAGACCCCCAACGCTCCTCCCCCTTCGGCGAATGACCTGTTACATGTATGGCACGTACTTATACTGTATGTATGTGCACCTTGTTTGTCAGAGGGCATACTACAATGTAAGTCAAATCGATATCAATCAGCTGTAAAAAGACATGTCTGAAATGAAATCAGATAAGGTTTTTGGATGAGGTGTTCTAAAAAAGGTAGAATTTTGGCCAATATATTGAATTATCAGCCTAGTATGAAATCTATAAAAATACCGAATCCGACATACCGAGGTATTGCAAAAATTATCGGTATACTCAGTATCGGTATTTCTAACAATGCCCATGAATCTGGTAGGTATCCAACAAATGCCCATTTTCGGTATCGGTGCGGTATACCGAATCAACAGTACCCGGTCTCTTGTTACAACCAGTGACGGATGTCCCCCAATGTAGTGAACAGTGACAGACATGACCGCGCAATCGTTTAGTAGTTGCTCAATTATTCCAGGGATCAATCCTGTTGTTTTCAATCAAGAAAAAGCCAAAAACAAATCCGGTTTTGAATCCAGTCAGTCACAGAGGAAATTTCTGTTACCACGAGTGTGAGATTGTGGTGAGAGAAGCCAAAACTGACACGGCAAATTCACAGTCTCACACTGACGTGGGCCAGGAGGAGACAACCAAAAGGTGGGCTGTGTGCCATCTGGTTGCCAAACAGTCGTTTGCTGCTTCTCTGGCTGAAGAGCTGACTCTGTTGCCCTGGGTAGCCGTGGCCACTGAACTTGGGGCTACTGATCCTGCCGTTCCTTGTCATGTTTCCTGTTTTCTACCACTGCCGCCCAGTGAGGAGAGTGAGACGGGACTTCCGGTGCAAGTGCACGGCTACTTCTGTTTGACTGATAACAGACGCGGTCTTCTCTGGCCTGCCGGTACGTTAATTGTTGCAGTTTAGACTCGTTTTTTCTGTTCAGTTTGTAGTATAGGCATTTTACTTATTCTGTACACATGCGATGCGTCCAGAACGATTTTTCCAATAGAAATCAGTCAATTTTGTACAGCCAATCTGTTTTTTCTAGTTCTTAGTCCTAAAAATTTCTGATTCTGCCTACCTACAGTACCGGCAGGAAATAAGTAGCAATTCCTCGCGTTTTTGCGAGGGCGCGAGGACTCCTCGCGGTGGCCAGTCCTCGCAGCCGGGCGCGAGTAATTTTTAACATTTTACTCGCACTGCCGGGGTGAGTGCGAGGAATTAGTGCGAGCGTTGACTGGCGTGTGGCCGAAATTCCTCGCGGGCGGCCGCGAGTAATTTTAATGCGAGCGCTCGCAAAACAGGACTCCTCGCGAGCGCGCGAGGAGTCCTCGCGGCCGCCGTTACTGGCGAGGAACCGCTACTTATTTCCTGCCGGTACTGTAATTGTGAATGAGTTTCTAGCTGATATGAGCACCAGGCAGACAAAGTGGAACAAACAACTGGCAGATTCACTTGTTCCGAAGGTTTATTTGAAACTGATGTGCCATCTGCAAGGATCTTCTGATGCACAGTCTGCTCACTCTACCATTAGCAGAAAGTGGCCAGATGTTGGACATGCCAAACGCCAGTGGAGAGCTGCTGTTGAAAGTCTGTACGAAAAGGCTGCCGATGTTGAGGTGCAGGTAAAGAATGTGTACAGGCTGCCAAACGATGGTAGCCCCCTTCCCCCAAGTTTGATAGGAGAAATCTAAGTGCCAATAAGTAACGTGAGCAAATGCCTACTTCACTTGTATATATACGCGTACGTCAGAAAACAACTCAACACGACTTTATTTATCTTTCATTTAGAAAAAATCTTTCAAAACCGTTGAGATTTGCATTTGCTACATTAAAGTTGTTCTTTGATCAACCCTGTACATCCCCTTATACAAAGTGGTTTGTATATTTGCAAAGTTTATGCATTATAAGTTCTTTCTTACCTTCTCATAAAGTTCTGTCTCTTCAGACAATTCTTTTTAAATACAGTTTTCTCTTTAAAGCAATTCTTTGTGACAGTAAAATCTTGGGCAATTTTTTCAAAACACATCTCTTTCAATCAAGCAGTTCTTTTGTAGTAAATTCTTCACTTTGATGAAGCCTTGACAACTTAGTCTAGATTAACGTAAAAAGTTAGTTAGTTAGCAAAAAAATCGTCATTCCTTGTGTCATCGATTAGCTTTCGCATGTTCCTTTCAGTTGTTCTGGTCGCACATCACACAGCAGTGGGTGAACAGCTCTGAAGCAGTCTTCCTTCCTGAGGAGCTCTCAGACTCGGTCTATCTACGTTCAATCGAGAAGTTGTGTCGAGCCGCCTCCCTCCCTCTGGTCAGTGGTGTGCCTGATTATGTGCCTGACCATTTCGAGCAGATCGCGTCAGTGTCTGTACGTCGTTTTTCTGCCAAACTTGCGTGTCAACTGCTCAAGACTTCTCCAACACTGCTGAACCGGGACATGGACACCAAGAACGAACTGCTGGATTTCGTTCTGTCTGAAAGAATCTCGAACAACGACCTGAACGGAGTCCCGCTGTTGCTGTTGGCCGATGGAAAGTTTGTGTCATTTGACTCCAGTCCCAGAGCGTCTGTTGTCTATGTGGCGTCTGAGCAGCACCCACGTTCGTTGCTTCCTGGACTCGCCCATCGCTTCCTCACTGAGCGACACTCCAAGAAACTTCGATGGCTAATTGGCCAGGGCCAAGGTATTTGATTTCGCTGGTGGTATCTTCAACAAGTATAGAGGTCTTGGGTTGCCAGCTGAATCCATTTGGGTATTTAGTTGTTCTGAACTAATTTTGGCAGTAACTCCTTCCCAGTCCACTCCCCTCCACCAACTGATCGATGTGGTTTGTTTTCAGGTTTTGCAGGTTCTCAGCTGCGTTTACTTCATAAAGAAGACATACCCAAGTTGCTGCCAGACAGCATGGAGAGCGGTCAGTGGACAGTGCCAAACAACCTTGACAGGTAGTTTTGAAATGGATCGATACTTTGAGGAGCCATTGTTCACTTAAGGCTTTCAAAATCACCCTAGTCCAGTTTTAAGGCGAATAAGAAAGATTACATTATCGCATCTGTTATTATAAACATTTATTCAATTTACTTGAGGTGAATGAACCAGGTAACCGTAACTACAAGAACAGGTTTCAGCGGCACCTTTGTAATATACGTTCTGTACATCCTTTGCTTCGATCAAGGCCTCCTACGTCTGCGTAATAGCATGCTGTAATTCCAGCCTCAATGCATTCTTACAAATTGATTGACTTGCCGGCACAGTTGTTGTAGTGGTTTGCCCGCTGTGCACATGCGCCGGTGTTGAACCCAGCCTATGCACGTTCATCCACTCGGCGCGGCAAGTTTTTGTCACAAAGAGTTGGATATTTGGCATAAAGCCCAACCCAGTCCACCGAAAGCTGGTGACTGTAAGGGGCCGTCCATAAACTACGACGTTCAGAGAGGGGGGGTGGGGGTACCCCGAAAAACGTCGCAGAACGTCGGAGGGGGGTGGGGGGGTTGATGCAAAACGTTGACGTATTTTTGGCCTTTTTTGGTAAGGTTTGACGATTGCAGAATAAGCAAGAATGCAGAGAAAGTCAAACGGTTTTTGACACATTTTTGTAGTTGTACGTACAACATACAGTATGTTAGCGTGATTTGTACAGGGTGTGCAAAAAAACAACCCAGCAGATTTTTTACTGTAGCAACCGTAAATCCCAACCGATTTGAATAAATCTTTTTTGAATGAAAGACAAATAAATTACCGATTGGTAGAGTTTTCGTTAAGATGCTCTGCTTGGTTCTCGAGATATTTGCCCTCAAATTTGAAACACTGATTTTGGCAACGAACAAGAGTGATTAAAACAACCCAGCAGATTTTTTACTGTGGCAACCGCAAATCTCAACCGATTTGAATGACTCTTTATTAACTGAAAGTTAAATAAATTCTTGAAAGATTGGTGAAACTAACTGGTAAATACGTATGTGAACAGGCATAAATTTTTTTATTATTCATTTGTGATTACGCAGTCAGAAAAGCAGCTTCAGATTTTGAACGAAAATTCGAAAATTTTATTTCGGGGGGGGGGGGGGGGTACACCCAAACGTCGTAATTTTTATGGGGGGTGATGATTAAAACGTCGGTGAACGTCGGAGGGGGGGGGGGGGGGGGGGGTGCAAAATTTTGAATTTTTGAACGTCGTAGTTTATGGACGGCCCCTAAGTAGGTAAATGGGAACCAGCTGGATCTGTCATTACACCTGAAAGCTGCCAAGCATGCTTGCGTTGGAGGAAAACAAGATCGATGACGTCAGGAGCTGTCTGAGAAACCAACTATTGCACCAGGAGCACTCTTGGCAACTGGGTGGCCGTTTGAAGCTGACAGCACGGGCCAGCGCCAGAGCCAGGGGCTCTCTTAGCAGCGGTCTGGCACCCAACAGAATGCAAGGACTAGTGGCTGGGCAGTGGCCGGCACAGTTGGTGCAGTGGTTTAGGTCGCATAACCACTGTGCGCGTGCAGTGTGGTGCATTTTGAAAATTTGAAACTAGGTAAAGTAATACTAGGTAAAGTTGTCACCTAAAAAACTAGGTAAAGTAATACTAGGTAAAGTTCTCAGCTAAGAAACTAGGTAAAGTAATACTAGGTAAAGCCCAGAAAAACTAGGTAATACTAGGTAAACCTAAAACGCTCGAAATCAGGTCAAAATATTTTTTTTTGGTTCAATAGAACAATGATGAAGTTAGTGGAGTTAAAATTTACGAAATTTGAAACATTTCAAGTAAATATTTGTATTTTATTGATCAAATATGTCAGAAATTCATTCTCTGGGCCACTGTAATTGTGGGAAAGCCGGAAATTTGAAGGTTTGCTGACTGAAAAAGCAACGTAAAACTGAAAAAATGAAACTAGGTAAACTTGTTCTACCTAGAAGTACCTAGTTATGTGGATTTAATACTAGGTAAAGTAAAACTAGGTAAAATAGAGTAACCAGCAACTAGGTAAAGTAAATCTAGGTACTTTTCCCGCATATTAACTAGGTAATACTAGGTATACCTAGTTACCTAGTTACCTAGATAAAAAGTGCACCACAATGTGCACGTGCTCATGTGCTCATCCTGTCGGCGCACCAAGTTTGTTGCTGCAAAGAGTGCGTCAGCACAAAGCTCCACCAAGGCCACCAAAAGCTGGTGATGGCGAGTAGGTAAAATGGGAACTGACTGGATCTGCCGCTGCACCGAAAGCCACTCCACAAAGCCTGCCCCATTGGAGAAGAAGATAATTGACGTTAGAAGCTGTCTGAGAGACCAACTATGCCTTGGAGTCTGACACCAGGGCGCACCAAGCGGCCATCAGGAGCTGACAGCTTGATGATGTTAACATGCTGGGTACTCTTCTAGTGCCCGGCACCCAGAAACATTGCTAGGAGTGCTTGGCAGTGAAAGAAGGGCAAACGTGAAGATGACGAATCACGGGGGTTGCAAAATGGACCATGAGTCTGATCGTAGGCCAAAAGCCCCCACATATAGGATCCGATAGGCTGGGCAGTGAAACAAGGGCGATGTGCACGAAGTAAGCGTGTAAGAAACGGGGTTAAGAAAGCGGCCATCAGGCCTGATTGTAGGACTTCATCCCACCGTCAGATAGCATCGCTGATTAAGTTTCTGGTACAGAGTGATGGGGTATTTGTAAACGTTATTGAAATGCAGCATATCGTATGGTATCAAAGGAGGCCTTGATTCAAGCGATATAGCTAATGAGCATACTGTAAGTGTTAAAACTGCGACCAGCGAGAATTGTACAACTTGTATGTACATACAAACCAATTGTACACTCGCTGCATTGTTTAAGCTTGTGGCAGTACATAAACGCCCAGTTTTGCTCACTGGATCTCTGGAAAGGATTGCCTATAGTCCCACTGCTCAAGAGCAACAGTTCTTCAAGTACTGCTCCTGTCGATTCAACATTTCCTGTGCTCACTGCATGCTATATGCCAAAGGAGGTCTCGAACTGGCTGCTGAGCAGTTTGGGTCTTCGTCTTGCCAACCCAGTTGAATACCTGAAGCAGTGGATCGACAGCAAGTACATCTTAGATTCGCGTGTTCCAGTCAGTTGTTTGAGAGCATTGTGGTACTGCTGGAGAAAAGACCAATCCAGTCTAATTTCACATGTTCAAGATTCTTTCCAAAGTTGCCCCCAGGCCTTCAAGTGGCTGCAGCAACAGGTTTCTTCGCTTAAACGAGATAAAATGCCTAATGAGCTAATTGAGATGATCTGCCATCTGCCCCTGTTTGTCGCCTACTCTGGTACGTCTGTGGAGCAGAAGCCGATCTCTGCAGAGGACGCAAACTTTTGCTTCATCCAACAGACCAGGTATGGGCTGGACTCGCTACTTTGTTTAATCGGCTTTCCCCGGCCAGTGATCGACCTGACTGATGAAAACGCTTCCATCGCTTCCAGTACGCATCCGCTTGGTTTGAAGGAGCTCAAGATGCAGCAGTTGGCTGCAATTCTTTTCAAAGAAATCAGTGGCAGCGGTTACTATGCAACCGCCCAGTGCAAGATCGATGCCGTAATGGATTGGATGCTTGAGAATTACTCAGAATTGCAGAAAGAAGATGTGGATTTTTCTGCCATAGATAGCTGGCTGTTTTTCACGCACTTCAAGCAACTTGTAGATTCAAATCAACTTGATATGTTCAAGTACCAGATCGGCTGCGAATTGTTGGTCAACGCCCCTGAGGATGTGTGGATGCAGATACATCAGTCATCTGTCATTAAATGTATGCATGGCAAGTACCATCAATCATGCACGTTGGCTCAGAGCTTAAGATTCGCTGAAGCGTGTCCGTTTATGTGCGAACCATTCAGCCCTTCTCTCCTTGGGTGCAAGCAGTTTCTGGACAAGTTTCAGATTAGAGAATCATTGGGAGTTGAAGATTTGGTCAAAATTGTCGACAATATGCAATTTCACTTTGGAACGAGTCCACTACCGCAAGCTGCTCTAAAAGCTTTCATTGCGGTCATCTTTGACCTCACCAAAGTGGCGAAAAAGGAAAAACTTATGCAGGCCGACATTCGTTCATTTGGGTTAAAGCTGCCCAACACTGAGAAAGTTTTGTGTCTTGTCAGCAAATTGATGTACAATGACTTGCATGAGATCTCAGCTAAACCGGATGAGCTTGTTCATCCAGACCTCACCCGTGATGTTGCTCTGACTCTTGGTGCCAGAACAGCGCGAGATGTGTTGCTGGAAGGCTTTGAAGAAGATGATGATGAAGATTTCGGACAACAAGTTGACTTGGTTGCGCGGATCAAAAGCTTGCTTGATGAGTACCACTCAGACTTTGATCTGTTTCAAGAGTTTGTGCAGAACGCTGATGACGCTGGAGCCTCTAAAATTGCCTTTGTGCTTGATGCGAGGTCGCACTCCAAGCAGGATCTCTTGCATGAGAACTGGGGTGAACTTCAGGGTCCAGCTCTTTTGGTGTACAACAACAGCACCTTTACTGAAGCGGACATTAAAGGAATTCAGCAGCTTGGCGTTGGTTCCAAGGCAGAAGATCGTGAAAAAATTGGGCGGTATGGCGCTGGTTTCAACTGTGTGTACCACTACACAGACTGCCCATCATTTATTTCCAATGATGAAGTGCTCTGCATTTTTGACCCTCTGAAGCAGTACTTGAACTATTATTCTGGCCAGAAACCTGGCCGAAAATACAACTTCTTACAAAAGGATGGAAGTGACTTTCGAAACCATTTCCCATCAATTTATCAGCCCTTTCTGATCGAAGATTTGCCAATACACAGTGCAACAATGTTTCGATTACCATTGAGATGTAGGAGTTTACAGTCAAAATTAGGAGGACCTGTCCTAGCACACCAGGTGCGTCAGTTGTTACGCAGAGTACATGACCCCTTGAAGAAAACACTACTTTTTCTCAGAAACATCAGGGAAATCACTGCTTACCATTTTACCTCACAGCTGTCCAAGTTATGGACTGTTCAGTCAGAAATAAGGGAGTCTATTCTTGGCGAAAACAAAGAGTCTTTCAGCAGACTGGTTCATGACTCATCAAAGAAGCCGGTAAACCAGATTCCTCTCCACTTCACTTGTTACAGACTTGTGTTGAAATGCCCAGACATCATCAACCAGGAAGAAGAATGGCTTGTTTGCCAGCGCCTTGGGTCTAAGCAGTGCCAAACTGCTGATTTCAACAAGATCAAGTTGTTGCCTGTGGCAGGTGTGGCTGCAAAATTGACAGACGAACCCAGTGATGGACACACTCTGTTCTGCTCCTTGCCGCTTCCTCAGGCAACTCAGCTGCCAGTGAGTATCAATGCCCATTTTGCACTTGACAGTGAAGGTAGAAAAAATCTGTTTACGGCAGTGCAAGGTGAACAGACAGAACTCCGACATCTGTGGAACACTATGCTGGTTCATGATATTGCAGTGAAGGCCTATGTCAATCTTCTTCAAGCCCTGAAGGTTCTGTTGAAGAACTCTTTAAAACAGAACCCAGATGTGAATGAGAAGTTGCGGCTGGTTCAAAATTTTTACCGATATTTTCCTTGTCAGGTTCAGAATGTGCACCAGAGTGTGACAGTGTGGGGAGATTGTTCAGAATTTTCTGAAGGTGTGCTTACAGCACTATTCCAGAATTCAGAGGATCTGATTCCCTGCTTAGTCAAAGAGAAAGAAAATATCACCATTGAATGGATGAACCTTGGTACCCACCCCCTTCCGGTTTTTCCACAGACCTCATGGGACTGCAGTTCTACTAGTATGTGGCCTTTAGTTCTTCAACTACTACTAACTGTTGGAATGAAGATAACACCAGCACCGGCCAGTGTGACAAAAGCTTTCGAGAGTGCTGGAGTTGAACTCACAATTGCCACGGCCGATGTTGTTTGCATGTTTCTGAAAGATTCAGCTCAAAGTGGGGCACAATGGATGAAGGGAGGACTGCCCTGTGCGTTAGTTGATATGGTTCTTAAGATTCCAGATGTGATTTGTCTGCTCTGTTTTGTCAGTCAGATGAAACTCTTTCAACTGCATGGGCTGCCTTTGCTAGTCACTGCTGATGGATGTCTAAGACAGTTCAACAACGATTGCAGAATTATTGTGGAAAAAGAGTCTGTTGCCGAGCTGTTTCCATCTCACAAGCACATGTTTGCAACAGAAGAACTATGCGAGTTTCTCTTATCTCTTCAGAGTGATCCTGCTCTCAAGAGAGTTGACCTGATTGATCTGAAGGTTATGCTGCCGTCAGCCATGGAAGCTCAAGGCCTTAGAAGTCTTGGTCAAGAGCCGTGCTGCGATTGGCCTGAAGCAATGAAACAGGATTGGTTTATGAGTGTATGGTCAGTCATTAACCAGCTGGCTACTGATGATGAAGCATGCACTCAGATTGTGCAGATGTTTTTTGCACTGCCAATGATATCAGTTAGAAGTAGAACAAGCAGCAATAATCTAAAGCTCTATAAACTGGGTCTAGCTGACAAAATTCTAACTCCATCAATGTGGGAGCCAGTCAGAAAAAGATTGGAAGTGCGATCAACTAACGAACTCAATGACCTGCTTCCTGTTGTTGGTGGAATACCCGACAACCTTATCAACATGTAAGTTGATCACCTCATGCTGAATAGTTGCACTGATTGATTAAACGGGAATTTATATCAGAAGTTGGAAAAGATGAACAGGAAGTTTTTGTCCTGCATTTTGGTGTACAGAAAAAATTATCTTTGCAGTTTACAGTTTTAGCTGGAAACCACTAAAATAAATTTAAATGTAAGCTGGAAATCAATTCTTTAAAATCTTTAAAACTTTAAAATCAAAAATTTTAGTCTGTTTATGAGTAACATGTGACAATTACTTGAAAGAGAAACAGTTTTCGTTCTACTATCGATGCTTTCAGATCAAATTTCATGTCAAAGGTGCATGATTGTAACAGCGAAAACGGCATTCCGCTTCTGGACGCAATTATGTACTGGGAAAAGCGGGTCAATCGTCTGTGGCCAACAAATTACCAGCAGCAAAGAAGCCTTGCATATGCCCTACTCTCAGTCTTTGAAAATTTCGATGAGCTGGATGCAAATTACTGTCGATTGGTTCGTTCACTCAAGCTTTTTGAAACCATCCATGGGAATTTATCAGCTGTGCATGACTTGCCAGCATTTTGTCTTAATGGTCACGGTCATGTACCGAAGGACGGTGAGCACTTGTGGATGACTTCAGCAGTGTTTCTTAAACCGGAATACAGGTTCATAAACGTTTATGAAAGGCTCAACATTCGCAAGATCAGTATCGCAGCTCTGTATGCGGAGCACATTATCCCAGTTCTGTCTCAGATGGAGGTATCTGCACAGGTCAACCATTTGCTGTTCCTTTTCACCAACAATTCGGATAGTAATGTGGTGAATGACATTGTAATGAGTAAACTGAAAACCGGAAAGTTCATAAGAGATGCAAACGGAAATGTGAAGATTGTTGGAGCGTTCTACGACCGCAGCTGTGCTTTGTTTGAAGAAATGTGTGAAGAAGCTCAATTTCTACCTTTAGCGTTCTATGCAACACTGGCCGGTGACCGGCAATTCAGCCAGCTTCTGTATTTTCTTACTTCGTTGGGGCTGAAGACTGAACCAGATCAGGAAGATATGCTCCATTTTGCAACCCAGTTGTCCAAAAGTGACATCAACACAAACCTCGAAAAAATTGAACGAGTTGCAAAGATGCTTCTTAGTTTGTGTGCCAAGCGAGTGTGGTATCTGGAGTGGTTGCCAATCATTCAGAAACTAGGTGATATAGCCTTCATTCCTTGCAAGTTAGTTGATAAGGAACTGCAGCAGTTGTGCAGATCACAGTTGAATGAGGCGCAGCACTTCATCAAGACCAGAGGCAGCTTTTCATGGAAGTCTGAATCACTGTTGTGGATAGTCAGCAGAGTACTACCAGACTGGGTGCCGGAAGAGCTCTGTGAGAAAATGGGAGTGAAAACATCAGCAGACTTGAAGTTATGCTGTGAAAACTTCCAGGTGCTGCTAGAGTACTTGTATCCAGAAAAGCTTCATGAGTCAAGAAGCACTGGTATTAACCATAAAGACTGCATTGCAATGTTGAAACATGTCTTGGGTTGTCTGTACAAGTTCCTCAATGGCATTCAGCTGGAAGGCCAGCTGTCAGATTCCTTCAAGGAGAAACTGTGCAATCTTCCACTGGTGTTAGTTGATGAAGGCCGCATTTTGGCTTACCCAAAGATGGTGGTGAAGCGCTTGTCAGATGCTCTTACCAACCATGGCCACCCATTTTTGTTTGAGCTCCCGCATTTGTTGCACAAATACAAGGAGCTCTTTAATGCGTTGGGTGTGAAATCAGAACTGGACGTGAGTCATTATGCATCATTTTTGGAAATGGTTCAACAGCACTTTTCTCCTGAGTATGACCCAAATGTGCACGAGTCAATCTTGCTGGTGCAAAGAGAACTCATCTTGACAGCAACATCAGAAGCTTTAAGCAACATTGAACAGCTGTATCTTTTGTCTTGTAGTGGCTGTCTTTGTCTTTCCTCTGATCTTGTTTATGGATCCATGTCCGAAATGGAGGCTTTAAAAGAGAACAAGTCTCTTCAATTCTGGCAATTACCCAAGGATGACGCAAATAAGCTTAAGATCTTCAGTTTCATAGATTCACTGCCAGATCGTCTGAAGTTGAAACTGTTGTCAGAAATTGCTCTGAAGCGTGTGAGTGATCAGTCAGAGTTGTGTGAAGACAGAGAAGAATGTCCTATTGTGGAAAAGATGCAAAACTTTCTTCATTCTGTGGAATTCTTTGAAGCTCTCAAGTGTCTGCACAGCAGTGATCAACCTGAGTTGAGTGAAGAAAAATGGGAAGAGCTGGAATCAAAGCTGAGAAGTATCAAGATACTGTGCTATAAACAGCTGTCTACCGAGCTTTGGAGTCAGGAAGAGTCGCACACACTCAAAGGTAGTCAGAAAAGATCTGATATCTTCGTGTGTCTTACTTCAAATACTGTTCACATTTCACATGAACATGGACAGAAAGACAAAAGAAGAATGCTTGGACATTACCTCTGGCCCTTGTTCAAGCAGATCATTCCATTTACATTTTCTCAAACGAACTTTCTTTATCTACTCGAGTGTGATTACCCAAGTGAGCTTGCAGAAGTGCTTCACACACTTAACATTAAACAAAATGCCGAAAATCGTTTCTCTAGAGGAGTTCCGCCAAATCTTGGTGGGTGTGTTCCTTTAGAGATGGTTCATTTTCTGGACATGGATCCATTGAACCACTTCCGTGTTGGAGAATATGTGGCCTACCTTCCACCGGACCAGCCTGACGATCGAGCTGAGCCACCCTGCTTTCTCTTTGCACGGATTATAGACTGTCAAAGTGAAGATGGTTCTCTGCTACGCAGGATGTATAAGATCGCCATCGGTGCCGATGAAGAAATCACTGTGAGTGCACTGAACCTGCACAAGTTCGTAATGTCAAAGAAAGTAATCGAATATGGGCCTTTGGTGGCTACTGATGATGTTCCCTCAATGGAAGAAGCAAAAAAGGACCCAACAATTAAAGAGGCTTGTGATCATGTTACAGAGATCCTAGAAGAGGCATGGCAATTGGATGCACAGGAACGTCACATAGTGATTAGACGGCTGTACCTCCAATGGCATCCTGACAAGAACGACAGCAATAGGCAGTTCCTTTGCACAGAAGTGTTCAAACACCTTCAAAAGGAAATTGACCGACTTACGAAAGGATTGCCCCGAAAGAAGAAGGGGTTCAATAGTTCATCTGATCAAGGCAGCCACTCAGCTAATCGGTCTGATGCTTTCTTTAAAGAGTTCAGCGGTTCCTGGAGGTTTTACCGATCATCAGCTGACCACTCATCAGACCGTTGGAACCGTTTTACCAGAGGAGATGAGAATTTCTCATTCAGCAGCCGACCCACCCCGAATCCATACATGGCAAACAAGTATTGGAAGACAGCCCAGCACGATTTGCTGGCTGCATTCCATGCGTCTGATACTCGGAATACTCGCTTGTGAGTCTACTTTTACATCATTTTTAACGTTCACTCAGGTCAGGTCTACCGAAGCTATGCAGATGAGAGAATGTGCACAGCTTAAACCACCACCTTCTGCTGTCCATTTTCTAGGGCCCCAAAACCGCGAACAGTGGAAGGCAGCGAAGTCGGGAATGAGCACATCATTGCGTTGGCTCATCAGGCCATCGAAAAATCGCTCAAAGCTCTTCTGTATTTGGAGGTCGGAGATGCTGACAAAAAGACACACGATCTTTTACTGTCACGGGGGCAAATTCAAAATGAGTAAGCTCTACTTACTATTTTGCACTGGTGCTTGAAAAATGGTGGGGGTTGGTTTAGAGTGCCGAAATGCCCACCTGCAGTACTGGAGGCAGTTCGAATGTTCGTGTCCGAATGTGAAGGCAACCTGACGCGTTTGCGCTACCCAGAAACTCACACTCTCACCCCTCACGAGACCTACACCGAGCACCAAGCAGAACGCGCTGTTTTTTACGCTACAGAGGTGTTTTCCGGCATCAGATCAGCTTTTCCTGCATTTCGTTCTTGAGTCAGATATACTGTATGTATGTAGCATACATGTAACAGGTCATCCGCCGAAGGGGGAGGGGGTTGGGGGTCTGGCGCCGGCCGGGGGGGTCTGAGCCAAAATTTTGGGAGGGGGGTAGGGCACTAAAAAACGCTCAAAAATCGAAAAAATCGCAATTTTTTGGCTAAAAATCGCTAATTTGGGATGAAATGCAGCTAAAAAGTGCTGTTTTGCAGTCGATTTTGGCAATTTTTGTGTCTGAAATTGTAAAAATCGCAAAAATTTGCTAAAAAAATTACTCGGAGGGGGGTTCGGAAAAATCGTCTTGGGTATCCCAATCCGGGGGTCTGGCCTAAGTCTGGTGGGGGGCAGACCCCCAGCCCCCTGTTACATGTACAGTATGGTATGTAGGCAGTATACTGTTAAAGTCATCCTTTTTTTGTTGTCTGAAGCTTCAAGTGTAGAAATTTAGGTTTTGATTTTTCATTTGTGAACGCTACAAGCGGGTTCCAATTGGCAGCGGTTAGGTCTCTTCTGCTTTTATTTCAGTTGGTACATATAGATAGCTTCTGATTCATTCTGTTTTGTTAACACTATGGTGTAGCATATAATATTCGCATATGCTAGATTCCTGTTTCGCTTCTCCTAGTCTGTAACTGCAGTTTCTTCATACTAGTGAATTGTCGAGTATCTCTGCTTACCACAGTAGTAATGTGCAAATACTTGGCTGTGGCTTTTGTTTGATTTAACCATAACTCCGTTACCATTTCTTGTCGCCACTGGCGTTCGATGTCCTCGTGAGCAGGAATTTATGTCAACTTTCCACGCGCTTCGAAGGGAATCAACAACCACTCTCGCGATACTGTGTCAAAATTAACCACTCAGCATTGATCTCGGTTCAGTTTAGCTCTGCTAGCACAGCACTGCTGTTGTTGGGTGTACCGACCGGGTAGTTTTTGGATACCTAATGAACAATTATCATTGAATTTATTTAGTGTCTTAGTAGGTATTTGACTTGTGGTTACTTTACATTTTGTTTTGTGTGTTGTGTCTATTATAAACGTTCTTTAAACTTGCTTACCATAAATTTTCTTTCACTACCTAACCCACATAAGGCAACTGTTAAAGCCTAAATTGTTGGGTATTGTTACAAAGAGATAATATGTACATGTAACAGGGGACTTAGTGGATTTTGGATTTGCCCCCACCGGCAGGGCCATTCCTTTAAGATCCAAGTCAATTTAAGATCCCTGTCCCATACATTTAACAAGTCCGGGCCGGCGTGGGGGCAGGGGAAGGGGGTTTCCGCCAGGTGGGGGTCGAGGGGAGTTTCTCCCAGAGGGGGGTCCAAACTTTCAAAAAAGCTCAAAAACGAAACGCCTGGAAATGCATTTTCAGCACGTTTTATTCAGTAACAAAACAAGGCTTAAAGCTGCCAAATAGCGTTTTAGAGTTAATACAAGCAAAAAAACGTAAAAAGGGCTTCAGAAAACACCGATTCCTCTTAAGAATCGAATTGAATAAAAGGTGAAAAAGTAAGGCATGTGCAATGGCGTTGATGAGAATGGAACCCAGCTCTTTTATATTGCCGGTCTAGTGCTCTAAATTCGGTTTCCAAAGGCTGTTCAGTGAATTTTAAGCTAAAAATTATTGATTTCTGAGCCAGTTCGTACTGGAGGAGTTCCTGCTAAATAGCACTTGACCTGTACTTTCGGGTCGGGCCCCTAAACTGTCTCGAGGGGGTGGGCTTTCTAGCTAATCCCCTAGTACATGTACATGTATGTCCTCTCCGATTTTTCTGAAACATGGTTTTGGCCTATGTATTTTTCACAGTTTCGACTACGAAAATTGCAAAAGAAGATGCCTGTAAAACGGAGATTTTCAGCTGTATCTGAGCACATGTTGCGATTTTTAACTCAGAATATAATTTTTAGCTATTTAGCGTTTTTCACTCCCCAGTTTGGGGCCAGACCACCCAAAACCCTTTTCAAAATCCCTGCTTTATGAGGTCCGAATTGGTGGTGCCACATATTTTCTGGAGCGGGATTCATAAGTAAGCATTACTGTTATTTAAATATATTAATATTAAAATGAAACTATTATTAATAGTGCCATTTTAATAGTATTAAATCTATATTAATATTAAAATAGAAGGCCTACTATTATATTAAATTAAATTAAAAATACACAGAGGGGCTGAATATTAAAATTTATTTTTAATAGTATTTTAATAGAATTTTAATAGTTAATTAAAACCTTGTTTGACAATCAAGGAGTTACCTAGAATACTACTTAATTCATAATTTTACCTGGCAAAATTATGAAAATTGAAGATTTCAGACTGCCCTCTGAATCTCGAATGTGTTTTGACATGGAAATAGTAGATCTTTTTTCACTAATAGGCACGAATGACAAAAGGACCTGAATCTAGTCAATAACCTACGTATGTAACAGTCTTTCCTTTCTAAAATTTCTCTTTACCTATGCATCAATAGTATTTCTATGGCTAGCTTGTGTTCGAATGCAATATAAAACCAGGTTTAGACAAAGTCATTTAAAAAAGAAGGGTTATAAACATACATGTAGCAGGTCATCCGCCATAGAGGAGATGGGTTTGGCGGTCTGAGCCCAAAATTTGGGAGGAGGTTGGGCACTAGTGAAAATACTTAAATATCGCAAAAAATCGCAATTTTTTCGGCTAAAAATCGTCAAAAATCGCTAATTTGGGCTGAAATACAGCTAACAAGTGCTGTTTTACTGCCGATTTTAGCAATTTCTGTGTCTGAAATTGTAAAAGAATTGCAAAAATTTGTTCAAAAAAATTACTTGCCAGAAAATCGGAGGGGGGGGCGGGCGGAAAAATCGTCTCCTACTGTATGCATCCCTTACCCCCAGACTCCCTGTTACATGTATGACTATAAATTTCCACAGAAAAATGCTTCCACAGAAAAAAGTTGCATTGCATCTCTGATTAAATTTTCAACTAACACTAGCAACTTCAAGCAAAAGATGTTGTTTTGCCAGTTCGCTGAAGTGTGACAAAAACTTTTCGACAGCATTTTAGAATCTACTATTAAAATGCTATTAATATACTATTAAAATTGTTATTTAATAGTATTAATATTAAATCTAAATTAAAATTAACAGGGGACTATTATATTAATATTAAATTAAAATTAAAATCAGCTAGTTCTATTATATTAATATTAAATTAAAATAAAATTTCACTATTAAAATTACAGTAGTAAGCATCCCCAAGTGCGATGGTTGGGCTGGGTTGGGTTTTACTTTTTCAGCTAGGAAAATAAGGAGTATGCGCTCCTTATCAAAACCCATTAGGTATGGACGTGCTAAGCCAAGCTCAAAGAGCTCAGCAGATGAATCAGAGATCGGCGACGCTGGTCGAAAAGACAGTCCGCCTCTGCGCAGCCAATGTGTACATCCGGAGTTAGCAATTGTTTACATTACATAGCACCATGCATTTGTCTAGCAGTCAGTGTAGTTTGTACAGTTGTGACTGGTTATCTGAATGTGTAGTGGAGATTGTCGTCCTGCCTGCCTACTCATTGCGTCATTTCCGATCTATTATTTTTATTTATTTATTGCGCTTTACTCGCCAGCTATGCTACAGTATGGTATGATACAGAATTGACAACCAAAATAAACAAGAATGTAGTACACTAGATCGAATACTAAAGTCCATGCAAAAATGATTGGCGGTGGCGAAAAAAAGCGATTTTCTCAAAAACTTTCTTCAAGACCCCAAAATTTTTTTATTTCTTCAGGTCAAATGGGCCATTTTTGGCAATTTCAGTCAACTTTGATCGGTCATAACACTGCAGCCTTTTCAGCTAGAACAGTAACCAAAGTATTATTAGAGTCATTGAAGACTCTAGAGTCGATTTATGTGCTTATCTTATCATCCCAGTTATGAAGGAAGCTGATTTTAGCTGTTGCGCAAATTAGTATTCAGAGCGAAACTTGCGCAGATTAGGATATAGCTTGGGCAAGGACTCGCTTCTGTATAACGTTAGACATGAGGCTGGAGTCTCTTGATGGCATAAGCATTAATCAGTGTTCTTTTAACAAGCGAAGATGTCAAAGACAGATTGCTAAAATATCATACCAAATAGGGGGCGCTCGAAAGTTAGGTTTGCAGTAACCTGACGGTGTTCTAGGTGACAGAAATGAATTCACCATCTAAAATTACCCCAGGAGTTGCATTTTGAGCAACATCTTAAGGTGTTAGTCTAGCATCGGCGTGTAGCTTAGTGGTTAGAGCACTGGACCGGCAATCCAAAGGTGCTTGGTTCGATTCCCAGCTACGCCATTGCACATGCCTAACTTTTTCACCTTTCATTCAATTGAGCCAAACTGTCCTCTACAGCGGGAATGGTTCCCCCACCATTGCAGCGTTGACCGGCCACAATCTTGTTCTGCGGTAGTTTAGGGTAGGCACCTTTCCGCTTAGGGTATAAGAGTTCGTGTAAGCGTAATACAGTACCGCACGCATCTATTGTATGTAACGACGAAAAGCCTTCTAGAGACGCCTTTGCAATTTTACTAACAGACGAACCGCTAAATTCAATTATCAAAAAGACGTTTCTGGCGCTGTTGGGTAAAGTCACTATCGTTACAGAGGTCGAAATGAAAAAGCACGAATTTGGACAAAGACAACCGCCGCTAGCTGTCTACTTGAAGCGAATTCTCGACAGATACCCGGACGGTCAAATCTTAAAGGTGATGTGTACAATGTACTTTACCTTACAGCTAGTAATGTCTCTTGACAAGGAGAAACGGAATTCAGGGGGTTTCGCAATCTTCCTAAAGCCTGTCCAAAACATCAGCGTCCTGGCGGTTTTTTGCGAATAAGTTTTTATGGCGGCATCGGAGCGACTTGAACCCTGGCCAACGAGCACCGGTCTGGGGCAAATCCTAATCTGCTGCCGTACGTTTCCGCTGAACGCTAATTTGCGATACAGAAAAAATGAGCTTTTTCTCTGATCGCGATTCAAGTGAAATGACTTCAGTATTCGATTCTAGAGGCTTCAAAGACTCAAACCAACGCTTTAATGACAATTCTACGTTTCCAAAAATCGGAAGAACTGTTCTTTTTTAAATTTCACATACAAGGGGAGGGAACAAAGGCAGATCGACGGATTTGGCTAAAACTTTTAGAATGGGGTATTCTTGACAGTCGGAATTGATTGTGACACTTCCCGACCCTAAAAAGCTCGACCTGATACCGTAATTCGGTTTTCAATAATAGGTGGTCGTGGTGCAGCTCCAAGAAAAATGGGTTTGAACTCAAAACACAAAATTTCCAAGTTTTCATGCCAGCAGTAGCAGTCAAGCAGTCAAAATTGATTGCGAATGCTTAGAAAGGTAGTGGACTGCTTAATCATATGTGACAGAGCTGAAGCACCTCACTTTGAGAGCCGGATTACGATACGTATCAGGCTAAAGCTTGCAGGGTCGGGAAGTGTCAGAATCGATTCCGGCGGTCATGATTACCAAATTCTGGAGGTTTGAGCCAAATCCATCGGTTTGCCTATGTTTTCCCCATTTACGTGAAATTTTCAAAAAAACGCCGTTTTTCGAATTTTTGCAAATTTTGACCAGCCTTATATCTCAGGAACGGTTAGACCTAAAAAGAAACGACATAAAAGCATCAATGAACTCCCAAAGACTCAAGTTTCCAATTCTGCAGTCATCTCATTTTAATCGCAATTAGAGAAAAAGCTCATTTTTTTCTGTAGCACAAATTAGTGTTCAGAGTAAAAGTTTTTGATTTACCCAAACCGGAGCTTGACCTTGTCTACAACTTTGGTCATGAGGTCAAAGTCGCTCCGACGCTTCCATAAAAAGTTATTCGCAAAAAACCGCCACCAGTCACTTATTTTTTGGACAGACTGGTCACCTGTTTTTTGGACAGGAAGTGTGGATTCCGTTTCTGCCCATAGTCTTATGGAATATGACCTAAGTTCCCTCACTCCCTAGGAAGGTTCGGAATGCCCTGCGCATGCGTTGTTTAAAGATCACTCTTGTTTTGGGCTCTCCTTCACTGCGGTTAATTATGAGATTAATTGATGCCCGGCCATTCTCTGTGTTGGGTTTTAGTTGTCACCTCCACCCACACCAGATAAAAAATTGTACGATGCACTACAAAGTACAAAGCCTTTTCACTCGCATTTCTCGATTAGAACTTTATGGCTTCTACAACAGTCAGGCACTTAACGCCGTTTATGGTACCACCACAAGCCCCGAAGGTGGGGGTACCATATATGGTACCACTACGCTCGGTACCGGTACCATATATGGTACCGGCACCTTATGTATATGGTGTCGGTACCATAAACGGCGTTAAGTGGCTGACTGTACAATGTACAGGCTGTTAGCGGAAATTTACTTCCAGAAGATCTTTTGGTTTTCGGTCTCATTTGAAATAGCGCGCAATGGCTGATCCATCGATTGGTTGGTGGCCGGCCGAGAATAAGCCACTGAGTCAGGTACTGTAAGAGTTTAAAGTGAGCGAGTTTAGCACAGAGCGATTTTCTCCTGTTTTTCAGTTTTTTTATGAGTTTTGCCTCAAACTCTTAACTGAAAGTGTATGCTAAGTTTCCTACAAAGCTCATCGTACCTCCAGTAACCGTTATTCAGAAGCTGAATGGCATACGTACTTGATGAAGAGGCGCCACGTGAATCCCAAGTCCCAAGTACTGCTTTTTTAAACGGGCCCCACTTCAATTGAGAGAATGCCTGGAAGTGGCAGTGCGTGCACTTAGCAATCAATAGCATCTAGAATAACAGTTCTACTGCAGGCACGCCTAGCTTTGCGCGAAACTGAGCGTATACACTTCCCATTCCGAATTTGAAGCAGAATCCATAAAAATAACAGGAGAATATCGCAGTGTGCTGAACTCGCTCACCAAACATTTACAGTACCCGGTTCTTCTGACCGGCATCCAACCGAACGATCGGCCGTTGCGCACTCTTTAAAACATAACTAAGAGGTAAAAGATAGGTCTGCTCAAACTAAGGCTCCTATTTTTGCCAAATTAGCTTTACAGAGTCGTCATTTCGTGAACCACCACTCGAGTTTACCTATAGTAGACTTATGTATAAAGATTTGTGTGTTGTGTGTGTTGTACTAGTTCATAAATCAAATTCAGTATAGAGTGCTGAATTTGCAAATTTCCATTCTACAGGAGTTGCTGCAAAACGCAGAAGATGCGTCGGCCTCCGAGTTGCGTTTGATTCTGGATCTTAGACAGTTTGGCACCGACACCATCGTCGACCCTCGTCTAAAAGTGTGTCAAGGGCCGGCCTTACTGGCCTACAACGATGCAGTCTTCACCGAAAACGATTGGCATGGAATCCAACACACCGAACAGTCGGTGAAGCTGGAAGATGCAGCAAAGATCGGACGCTTTGGAATTGGCTTCAACGCCGTCTACCACGTAACAGGTTAGAATGGCTTGGTTTTCGTGAAAGTCTTTTGAAACTTGCGTTTTGGTTAGATTTACACACCGCCAAAGGGAGAGTGAGGTGGGTTGGTTGACCTAGCGCCAGCCGGGTCAAAGCGGTAGGAGCTGTTGTCTAAAAGGTACTCGCAAGCTTAGCTGCAGTTAGACGTGCGGTAAGGCGTTGCGGGTGCCTCTGGCACCACCTGGGTCGGCTTGCGAGAGGAGTGTCGAAGCATTCGGTGGCCCGGGGACCGGCCTTGCCCACAGACTTCCTTTAGTTCCCACCCGACAGTGGTACCCATTTACCTACTGGCTGTCACCAGCTTTCTGTGGCCTTGGTTGGGCTTTCCTAAGTCTAATTCCAGTCAAACTGGTTTCGAACCCACTACAACCGCTAGAGATGCAGGGAGGGGTCGCCGTGACTCAAAGCAGCGCACTAACAACGCGACCGCTTGTGTCTGATATGTGGGATTTCAGAGGACGTTTTGTCGCCCAGCAGGGTGGGGGTCGAAAGTTTCACAAAACTGCAAAACGCATGGAAATGCATATTTCTTGAAGGCTAAGCACACCGCTTACAGGTTGTACAAAAAACGGGAATTTTTTCCAGCTTTGGTTTGAGCGGATGAATCTTTTCGGTTTCGGTCTTATTTGAAAGAGGCCGATCGATTGATTGGTCACCGGTTAAGAACAAACCACTGAGTCGGATACTGTAAAAGTTCAAAGTGCGCGAGTTCAGCATACTGTGGTTTTCTCCTGTTTTTCAGATTTTTAACGCTTTTTATGGATTTTGCCTCGAATTCAGAATGGGTAGCGCGTGCTAAGTTTCGTACAAACTCGGGCATACATACCTCCAGTACCCACTATATGAGTGCTAATTGCTATACTTGGAGAAGAAGCACCATGAGAAACCCAAGTCTCCAGCGTTTTTCAAGAGGCTCCACATCAGTTAAAAGAGTGCTGGAAGTGGCCGGCCATGCACAGTTAGAAAGAACAAACAAACGTAGAAAAACAAACAATTTTTCCGTTCAGCTCACCTGAATGGAAAAATTTTAAACGCGTTTGTGAGCTCAATTCTTGGCCGTTTGTTCTGTAAATTGGCCTAGAGTTTCTTTTGTAGAAACTGTAGTGTCTGACAAATTTGCAGGGAAAAACGTCAGCTTGTTGGCTCGCAATGATTATTCAAAATTTTCCGTTCATGTGAACTGAACGGAAAAATCGTTCGTTTCTACCGTTGCAGCTCTCGAATAATGGTTTTGCTGAAATCAAAGATGGAAGTAAATTCCCGTTTTTTTAACAACCTGTATATGCTTTGATTACGAAAAGGAATTGGAAGAACTTTTCTAAAGCTGCACTCTATGGGGCACAGGCTGTTGTCACCGAGCGAGCATAGTTTGCTACAGTGTAGTAGGTAGGTGATAAATCGGCTTTAGATTTCCCTTGGATCATGAGCACCAACCGAATTGCTGTCTTCGACCCGCGAGAGACAGGAATTTTTCGCACTTCTGACACCGGCCACCCTTTGTCAGGCTACAGATGGGAGTTTGACGACGAAGACGACATTAATCTTATGCAAACAGCTCTGTCAGACCAGTTTCAGCCATTCAAATTCGATCATTTCACTCCTGGGGTGGATCGTCATTTCAACGGTATTACTGTTTTTAGTTTAGATTAAGGTTTTTAGTCTCCAAAACTTTGTTTTGATTCAAAACCACGTCAATGAAACCAGTGGCATACCCAGGATTTTTTTGTACGGAGAGTGTAAAGTTTTGAAGTTTCCTAGTTAGGAAAGACAAGAGCGTGAAAATGTTTCGAAATTAGGCTTTAAACAGTTATTCTGAGCGTAATATTATAAAAACAAAAAATAACAGTTTTAGTAGTTTGAAGCGGCCTGAGAAAATTTTGCAAAGTGCGAGGGCGAGAATAGTTCGCAAAATTAGCCTTCAAAAAGCGTAACGCATTCTGGGCATAAAATACACAGGCACAGATAATAATCTATTCGTTACTCTTATTTTTGCCTAATTTTTACTTCCTGCATCCACCACAAGTGTGTTTTCTCACCTTACACACCTGGGTACACACACATTGTACATAAGGCTAAAAATGCAAACTGAATTGCATTTAACAGCGAAACATATTATCACAAAATAGGCTTTCATAATACTAACGGTCACTAAAACACCGCAAAATATTTATCTGCAGAGGGTATGCACCTACATGTAACCATACAATGCTGCTATAATTTATAGGAACGTTGTTTCGGTTTCCTCTGCGTCAGGAGTTGGATGGCCTTGCAGACAAGCATTTTTCTCTGTCATCGGAAACCTACACGGCCAAAGAAGTGAAAGAGCTGTTCGCCAGGTTCAGATCGGATGCTGATCGCATGCTCTTGTTCTTATCTTCTGTTCGTACAATCAGTCTCACTGAACTGTCAGATCAGGTGCGTTCTAGTCTGTGAGCTCATTCCTCAGTCACTTTTTCTGCTTCTGCTGAAATAGAAAAGGTTGGCCCAGTCTGAGCCAAACACTTCTTTGAGGATGACATGTCACACGTACATGTACGCATATACAGTATGTGTGGACCGAAAAAGTCCATCCCCGTTTTCGAACGTCACTCAAACTATTTGTTCTCAGTCTTTTGGTTATCGGTTTGGCTTAAATTTTCAGGATTAATTATGAATATAACTAGGTAGATATTGTGGAAGTTTGGTGAGAAAATTCCAGCTCGTTCTGGTTTTATGACCCGAAAACTATGAATTAAGGTGGTCCACGGAAACTTCAATTTTTTCGGTAATTCAAAGAATATGGGTCTGAAACGTGCAGGAATGATTGACGTTGCCGTTGGGCATAACATACTGAGTTGGCAGCCCTGTAGCTCAAGGGCTCTAAAATTGCAGAATTTCAAAAACATGACAAAATGTGTCATTTCTTCATAAAACTGGTGAAATGATGATTCGGAAGATTTTCGATTTTCCAAAAACATCGTAAGGAAGGTTTCTATCATGTGCAATAGAGTTCAAATATCATGTTCACTCTGTCGAACTTCCTACTACAATCTCTGTTGATTAACAACTGATTCAGAGCTTTCATTGTAGAAAGTGAAGATTTCTTAACTATGGGATTTTCGATCGTGTTTCTGAAATTCTGCAATTTTAGAGCCCTTTGAGCTACAGGGCTGCCAACTCTGCCACGTTATGCCCAACGGCAACGTCAATCATTCCTGCACGTTTCAGTCCCATATTCTTTGAACTACCGAAAAAAATTGAACTTTCCGTGGACCACCTTAATTCTTAGTTTTTGGGTAATAAAACCGGAACGAGTTAGAATTTTCGCATCAAACTAGCACAGTATCTACCCAGTTATACTTTTAATTAATCGTGAAAACTTGAGCCAAATCGAGAAAGAAATGACCGAGAACGAATTACTGTTGTTTGAGTATGGGATTTTCAGGAATCGGTTCGGTATGGGTAGGTATTTTTCGGCATACCCAGGAATCGGTTCGGTATGGGTAGGTAGGTATTCGCAAAAATACCGGTATACCGGTATTTATTCGGTATTTGCTGAAAATGTTTTACAAAGTCAAAATACTGAATTTCACATTTATAAGGCCTTGGATTTAGTCATTTACAAGGTCAGAGGCTAAAAATTCATCAAAAGCAATGAGATTTACTGTATGTTAGGGATTTTTCAAATTATTTTTTAGTTTTACTGGAAAGAAAATCGTTTCTATAAATAATTTTGGTTAGGAGAAATGCCTCCATTATAGCGTAGTTTTAAGCCCTCCTAGTGTACAGTACGAGGGCTATTTTGTTGATTGTGAGTGTACTGTGCAACAAGTACTGTAGATACAGACTTGATTATTAAGGAGCCGGTGTGAAGTTAAGCGAAAACTAGACCAACGCTTTGTAGTAACAAAGCAAATTTGGGACAGGAAGTAGGATCAGAGGACTAAAAATCCTTTAAATTCGATATTTTTGAAGGATATCGTAATAGAATGAGTTTCTGTATGCACCAAAAATGCAAAATTACAAAGAAAACATTGCGATCTTAGGGAATTTTCGATAAAAATTACAATAAGCTGGACAAAAATGCCGATTCCCAAATACCTGGGTATTCCCAAAAAAATCGGTATACCGGGTATGGGTATTTATTAAAATACCTGGAATCGGTAGGTATTTATTGGGTAGGTATTCTCCAAAATACCCATTTTTCGGTATGGGTTCGGTATACCCAATCAACAGTAGAACGAATAAGTACAGGTCGAAAAAAGGGTGGACATTTTTTGGCCCATACTGTATGTACAAGACAATGAGTGCTTGTTTTTGTAGGGCTCTGCTGAGTTGCTTTCGATAGACAAAAGATCAATGACATCTTCGATGGTAAACCCATCCAGTCTGAGGAGACGGTTTTGCTATCAAGACTGTGAGATCGTAGTCAGAAATGGCCAAAAGTCCGATCTGATGGACCTTGGTCAGATGGACACTGGTGCGGAGGACACCACCAAGCAGTGGGCAGTGTGTCATGCAATTTTTGACCAGACGTTCAATGCTTCTCTGGCTGAGGAACTGACTCTGCTGCCCTGGGTAGCGGTCGCCACTGAACTTGGAGCCACTGATCCTGCTATTCCTTGTTATGTTTCCTGTTTTCTGCCGTTGCCACCCAGTGAGGAGAGTGAGACAGGGCTCCCGGTGCAAGTGCACGGCTACTTCTGCTTAACTGACAACAGACGCGGTCTGCTCTGGCCTGCAGGTACGTACGTATCGATTTAGCTAGTTGGACATGATTGGTCATTGAGTATTTTCAATTTCTCAAAACGTACCGGAGTTTTTCACCTATAAGACCGGGTTTTATAACCGGAAAATGCCTAAATTTGGGGTGCACGTTTTTGCACCAGTTATAAGACTGTAGGTGGAAAATCTATTTAAAACTCGATGTTCTGCATGAAAAGCATGACATCCACTGGTTACTTATCTTTGCAATAACTGACTGTACGTTTAAGTCTGAATAGCTCAGTTTTAAACAAGTTTTGAAAACTTAGGCAAGTTAGAAGCTCCAATATGCTTACAGCAGCTATCTACACCTATCAAGTCAAGAATTTTACCAAGATTACGCAGGTTTTAGAACGATTCTTGAACGACCTGAGTCAAATACTCCATATTCATTAGTTATCTTGTAAAAAATATACACGAAAACACACCATTCTGAGCTTAGTGATGCGTCCGGCACATATTTGCATAATGCGCCGCCCCTTCTGCTTGCCTTGCTGTAACTGCAAGCGAGCGCACGGCAGCCAAATCCATTCTTAAACTCTCTCTCGCTGCCACCTGCCGTGCGACTCGTAGCAGTCAGTTTGCGTGATTAGTTGTATTGTTCGCCTACCTATCTGTGGCGATAAATCGTTGCTACTTGATTACCCTATTGCCGCCTCATCCTTGGCGAGATCAAATAATAGCCGATATCAACTTTACAACTCACAAGCCGCAAATTGATTAGTGGCGACGTCAGATGCTGATTCGAGTCAACGTGGACCCATTCAGAATTCACTGCTTCCGCTGCCAGTTCGACTGCCCCGACCGCCGACCAAGCGCCGACATCGCCGGAAAGGACAGTAACTGTTTTTTTGTCTGTAAAAGAAAAAGACAAACACTGATTTCCGACTTTTTTGGCTGTAGTGGCTTTTTTGCAGTAACTGTAGCGGTAGAAGGCAGGTATTCAAGGGCAGACCCGTCGATTTTGTTTGTCAAACGACCGATTTGGCTTAAGTTTTGCAAGTATGGCAGAAACAACTAGAGTTCAGCTACCCCCACCCGACAAATATTGGTCGCATCCCGGCGAACAACCTTGTTTGGCATGGCCATTGTGGGAGCGTATTTTTTCTGCTTTTTTGACGGCCGTTGATGCAGCTCGACCAGCAGCTCGTAAATTGGCTGAGGGCGATAAGAAAGATTTTCTTCTTTCTTATCTCGGTCCTGCTGCTTTGTCACAATTTGCAAGTCAAAAAGAATTCACCGATCCAACTGTCACTTACAACGATTTTCTGAAAGCAGTTCGCAACCTCTTCCACCGTCCAATCAATCCAGTGCGAGCGCATTTCGAATTTCTACAGCGCACTCAGCATTCCAGCGAGTCAGTGGCAGATTTTGTTCGGGAATTGCGGTTGCTCTTGCAAGAATGCACATTTCCTCTGGACGAAAACGGCGTCATCACACTAGCAGCTTTGAGTGACTACTTGCTGGCAATCCAGGTCACAAAAGGGTTGAGCAGTAGGGAAACACAAGAGAAGATCCTAGCAGAAAAAACGGTCGATTTGACGCGATTTCTCGAGATTGCACAGGCAGACGAAACAGCGCGCCAAGATGCTGTCACGATTTCTTCCAATCCAGGGCAGATCAGCGCGGCTCAGTCTTGGAATCCTCGCAAGTACAAGAAGACTGCTCCAGCAAAGGGGGCCAACACTTCAGCTGCGAAGAATTCCAGTGCAGGAGGAGAGAAGGACCAGAGTGACACTCAGACCTGCTCAGCATGCGGTAGAAGTGGTCATCAGCCTAGAACGGAATCCTGTCCAGCTAGAGGACAGAAATGTCGATCTTGTGGAAAAATCGGGCACTACAGCAGAGTGTGCCGATCCAGCCAGAACAAGAACCGGACGATCAGACAACGTGGTGTCACATCCAGAAGAGGTGGACAGTCCAGCGTTCGCAGTCTTCATCATACACTCCAGTGTGAGGTGTTTATCAAGTCAGACCGGGACAAACCAGAAAGTCCGCTGTCGATGTTGGTAGACACTGGTTCAGACGTTACTGGCATTACTGAAGCAGAGTGGGACAGACACTTCCAAGGCACAAGTGTAGAACCTGCTGCTGCACTCACCAATTTCGACAATTCGACACTCGCAGTGCATGGTCAGTTCAGAGCACAATTAACCTGTCGAGGGCGAACCATACAGCTACCGGTGTATGTGTTCAAGCAGGATTGCAACAATACATTGGGCATGAATGCGTTGCGCGCCTTGGGCAATGTGTGTATCGATATTGACTCGAATACAACACAGATCTCCGCACCGAAGTGTGCTGCTGTCGCTCACACAGAAGAAACTGGACCACAGATGAGGTCGGAGCCTAATGATTCTGAGCAATCGTTAGCTTCCTGGAAGGCAGCGGGCCTGCTACCCCTCCTTCAGGAGATGTCGAATTTGACAAAGTCAGAGATTGGAACCTACACGGGGTTCAAGCACAAGATTCGACTGAAACCAGGCGTGGAACCGCCACCCAAGCAGTCAGTGAGGTCGATCCCAGTCCGTTTCGAGCAGCGTGCCAAGGAAGCGGTGGAACTGATGGAACGTCAGGGAATCTGGGAACGAGTCGGGCACTCAGATCGTGTACATGGCATGGTCGTGGTCGCGAAAGCAGATGATCCAGGGTCAGTGCGGATTACTTCGGACCTCAGCCCACTCAATAAGGATATCGATCCAGTGCTGTATCCTCTTCCAAACATCCAAGATCTACTGTACAACAAACTCAGCGAGGCCGCAGTGTTCAGTAAGCTGGACCTGCTGAAGGGCTACTTCAACGTAGAACTGGATGAAGAGAGCAAGTTGCTGACAACTACTGCAACGCCATGGGGGTACTATGCTTACAAGAAGCTACCCATGGGCTTGAAAGACTCAGCAGCTGTGTTCCAGAAGCTGGTGCATGACACATTGCAAGGTGTACCAGGCTGCCAACCGTACATCGATGACATATTGGTGTTTGGCAAGAATCGTCAAGAGCATGATGAGAGCTTGCGACAAGTTCTGATGAGGCTCAATGAGAAGAATTTGCGGCTCAATCTGCGCAAGTGCCTTGTTGCTCAGCCGTCAGTCAAGTTCCTTGGTCATGTGATTTCGAGAGGATGTGTCAAGCCTGATCCAAAGAAGTTGGAATCTCTGCGGCAAATGGCACCACCCAAGAATGTCAAGGATGTGCAAAGTTTCCTTGGTGCAGTGAACTACCTGAGCAAGTTCGTACCCTCTCTGTGCGACAAGCTTGAACCAATTCGAGCACTCACCCGGGCTAACATGAAGTTCGAGTGGGGTCGGGAGACTCAGAAGGCATTCGACCAAGTGAAGGAGCTCATTTGTGGACCCAAGGGACTACGTCTGAGGATGTTCGATCCCTTAAAGACGACCTTTGTCACTACCGATGCATCTGGTTATGGCATTGGTGGGATGCTCTCGCAAGTCCACTTTGGCCAGGAATTCCCTGTCGCATTTGGCCATCACACGCTCGATTCCACTAAGCGGAAGTGGGACACGACAGAAAAGGAAGCCTATGCAGCGATGTTCTTCTGCGAGTACTGGGAGAAGTATTTGCTGGGACAGCACTTCACGTTGAGAACAGATCATCAAGCGCTGCAAGCACTTCTGCATCGACAAGCGAATCAGCGCAAATCGCAGAAATTTGAGCGCTGGGTTCATCGTCTGAATGTGTTCGACTACACAGTGCAGTATGTGCGTGGTGACACCAACCACATGGCTGATGTTCTGTCCAGACTCCAGAATGAACCTGAGCATCGTGATGCAGTTCGCTGTCTAAATGCCGAGGGCTATTCAGTGAAAACGTTCCGACATTCACTGAGTAACGATCCTATCCTGAGTCTGATCAAGCAGTACTGTGAGGAGCATTGGCCTAATCAGAGCAAGCTGCCTGCACAGTTGCGCAACTCACCTTATCCAAAGATGAAGGCTGAGATTACCGTCAACAGGAGCACAGGTCTACTGATGCGCAACGACACTCAAGTGATCGTGCCGACTGCTCTGAGACGAGGTCTACTGAAGAAGGCTCATGAAGGACACCCTGGCATTGTTCGCTTCAAGAGAAAGCTTCGCGAAACCTACTGGTGGCCGCGAATGTCAACTGAGTGCGCGGAGTTTGTGCGTACTTGTCCCTCATGCTTGGACTCAGCAAAGTCACACAGCAGAGTGCCAGCTAGTCAGCCACTCTACACTCCTCAAGCTCCATGGGAGGAAATCTCCATGGACATCACTGGTCCTTTTGAGACGGCACCAGCACACAAGAAGAACATTGTCGTGATCGTGGACAATTTCTCCAACTTTCCGGAGATTTTGCTTACCACAGACATCAGTTCCAAGCGCATCATTAGATGGCTAGTGGAAATGTTCTCAAGATACGGCAACCCTGGTCGTATGATCACAGACAATGGACCCCAGTTCATCAGCACAGAATTCCGCAATTTTCTGGCTGATCGGGACATCATTCATCAGACTACTCCAGTCTACACACCCCAACAGAATGCCTTTGTCGAAGTGTTCAATCGATATCTGAAACACCATGTTCAGGCTTTCGGCAACCAACCATGGCACGAAGGGCTAGCTCAGACTCTGGCACATTTCCGAGCTACTGCTAGAGATGGTGAAACCATGAGCCCAGCTGAAAATTTTTTCAATCGTCGCCCACGTCTGTCATTCGAGTTGTGCACACAACGTCGACCTGAAGAAAAGGGGGTGGAAGGAGATAGTGCTGTGAGCTACTGTTGTCAAACTGGCAGCAGTAAGGTGAACGGGAATGCGAAGCAGAACAAGCTGAAGCAGAACGGAAATGGCAAAGCTAAGCGAAACAAGCCGAACCAGAATTCAGATCCTGCCGAGGGCTGCAATCGGTCTGAAAGGACTGATTTGCGAGCACCATCGTGGCTACATCGTTATCAAGTTGGTCAGCGCGTGCGTGTCAAACGCAGCCACACACCAAAGGGTCAAAGTCCCTGGTCGTGCAAGATCCTGACTGTCTCCAAGATGTTGGGCCAATTCAACTACCGTTTGTCAGATGGCCAGTTGTGGAACGCACGCAACATGCAGAGAGTGCCAGAGATGCCTCGGGCCAAGGAGCCATATGTTGTGGAGTCTAGTGCTGTTCCAATGGCTGCCCAACAAGAACCAGCACAGCGCCGCTATCCTCAGCGTGAGCGCAAGGGTGTTGACCACTATGGAGACTGGGTGTACTGAGACACCACGCTTTTAAAGAAGAGGGTGGTTGATGCGTCCGGCACATATTTGCATAATGCGCCGCCCCTTCTGCTTGCCTTGCTGTAACTGCAAGCGAGCGCACGGCAGCCAAATCCATTCTTAAACTCTCTCTCGCTGCCACCTGCCGTGCGACTCGTAGCAGTCAGTTTGCGTGATTAGTTGTATTGTTCGCCTACCTATCTGTGGCGATAAATCGTTGCTACTTGATTACCCTATTGCCGCCTCATCCTTGGCGAGATCAAATAATAGCCGATATCAACTTTACAACTCACAAGCCGCAAATTGATTACTTAGACCCGGGTCTTATAATCGGAAATGAAATCCATTATACTCTTAGGTCTTATACCCGGAGGGGTATTATAGATGCAAAACTCCGGTGCAGTTTTGAGCAACTGGTCTTTAGAGAGTATTCTTTAAAAAATCGGATTCTTTCGTGTAATGTTGAGTGGAAGGGTCGACAGAACGCAGTCGCCTGACTAGTGCAACTGTTTTAGCTGACATGAGCACTAGCCAAACAAAATGGAACAAAGGTTTGGCTGATTCACTCGTTCCTGTGGTTTACCTGCAACTGATGAGTATGTTGCAAAGCCAGAATGCCCATGTATCTGATGCACCGTCGGCACATGCTGCTATTAGCAGAATGTGGCCGCATATTAACAAGGCCAAACATCAGTGGGTGGTGACAGTGGAAGAACTGTACAAAGGAGCTGCCAACAAGAACATCCAGGTACATAGTACAGGTGCCAGACAATTATAGCCCCTTCCCTTACCCAGAGCAAATTGAATGAAAGGTGAAAAAGCAGGGCTGTTGGGTCGGTTTTTTTCCTCGGTTTTTTTCGTTTTTTTCCGGAAAAAAAACCGGTTTTTTTCCTAGGGGCTCGGAAAAAAACTAAAATGCGGAAAAAAACTCAAGTAAGTTTTTAAAGGAAATAGGCACAATAACTGGTTAAATTCGCTTCCAATGCCTTGAATTTACGTTAATAGAAGCCTTACAAGCATTTCCATGGCATAACTTAGCTGTTTTTCGCAAAAAATATTGGTACCATTTTCAGGCAACTTTTATTATTGTATTTTTGGTGTTTTAAAATCAAATTACTACTCTAAAACATGAAATTAGTGCATTTTGTAATAAGACTCGCGCTATTTCGTTGAATTCTGCAATAAAAAGCGATTGTTAAATTTTTTTTTCTGTCATCTCGGAAAATAACTTTTGGAAAAAAAACCGGAAAAAAACAGGAAAAAAACCGGAAAAAAACCGGCTTGAGTTTTTTTCCGGAAAACAAACAGCCCTGTGAAAAAGTAAGGCATGCACTATGGCGTAGCTGGGAAACTAAGCATGATAGGAAAAAATTCAAAGTACCGCAAAAATAGGTCTCTAAAACCCACTTTTGACACCAAAAACGATCGCCGAAACCCCCTTTGGGCATAGTGTTGAAACCTGATTTGGAGCGGAACCCACAGCTGAAAACCACGCTATGTATCCGATCCGATCCGATGTGCGGGGCCTTACAGCCTCAGATCAGACTCGTTGTCCATTTCGTGACACCCGTGATTCGTCATCTCGGACGTGTTAGCAAGTTGTGCAGTGGACAGTTCCGCTATGTAGTGCCAAGAACGAATTTATAGACAAGCAAGCCAAAAGACGAGTGGTCTAGCACACACAACACAATGAGTTATCAGGGATGCAAAAGAAACAAGGCAAACGTTAGTTTATACAAACAGTTTTAACTGCATCTGCCTTCATTCCTCCCCCTGATGCAGTGAAATGCGTGCAACTCCCAACTGCTGTCACAAACGGCAAAATGTATTCTTGGGCAACGGTTTTGTAAGCAAATCGGCTACCATATCCTCTGATGGGAGGTGCTTCAGAGAAATGGTCTTGTGCACGTTGACTTCATCACGCAGAAAATGGTGGCAGATTCGAATATGTTTCTGACGAGCGTGATGTATCGGACTGTAGGTCATAAGCATAGTTGGCAAGTTGTCTTCATAGATAGTCACTGGCGGCACACCTTTTTGTCCCAATTCTTTGAACAACTGTCGCAGAAACAAAGCTTCACGACCTGCTTGTGAAAGCGCGATGTATTCAGCGTTTGTTGTCGAGTGAGCGACTGTCTTTTGTTTGGAGGACTGCCAAGAAATCGGACCATCTGCTAACATGAAATCATAGCCGGACCATGACTTTGAGTCATCTTTGTCGAGTTCATGAGCTGCATCAGCGAATCCGTACAAATGAAATGATACTTGCCGGTAAACCAATCCATAGGTCGACGTTCCCTTGAGATACTGTAGAATTCGGTAGAGGGCAGTCCAGTTGCCCTTGTTTCACTGCCAGCCACTCCTAGCCATACTGCTGGGTGCCGGTCACCTGGAGGGCGGCAGGCGTGTTGATGTCATGATGCTGACAGCTCCCGACGGCCGCCGGTGCCCCATATGCCAGAGGGCTCCCGGCATAGTTGGTTTCTCAGACAGCTTCTGACATCGTAGATCTTCTTCTCCAATGCGGCATGATTTGTGGAGCGGCTTGAGTGCAACGGCAGATCCAGTCGGTTCCCATTTTACCTACAAGCTGTCACCAACTTGCGGTGACCTGGGTGGAGCTTTGCGCCGACGACCAACTCTTTGCGGCAAGAAACTTGCCGCGCCGAGAGGATGAGCGCACGACATCGCGCACAGTGGCTATGCGGCCTAAACCACTACACCAACTGTGCCGGCCCCAGCTATGTATATTTCTGAGATCAAAAATTCTATCTCGATTCGTTTCCTCGTTTGACTTATGTTGCTTTCAGTTGTTCTGGTCGCACATCACACATACGTGGGTGTCCAGCTACAAAGCAGTCTTTCTTCCTGAGGCACTCTCCGATTCGATCTTTCTGGCTCCAATAGAGACTCTGTGCCAAGCCGCTGCCATTCCGTTGATCAGTGGTGTACCTGACTTTGTGCCTGTCCATTTCCAGCAGATCGCGTCGGTGTCTGTGAGCGTTGTCTCAGCCAGATTTGTGTGTCAGCTGCTCAAGGCTTCCCCAACACTGCTGCAACAGGACATGAAGACCAAGAACGAACTGCTAGATTTCATTCTCTCAGACCAAACCATCTCCAGCACGGAGCTAAACGGAGTGCCACTACTGCTGTTGGCCCATGGCAAATTCGTGGCCTTCAATTCCGGCTCCAAAGCATCTGTAGTCTATGTGGCGTCTGAGCAGCACCCTCGTTCGTTGCTTCCTGGACTCGCCCATCGCTTCCTCACTGAACGACACTCCAGCAAGCTTCGACGGCTCATTGGACAGGGCCAAGGTACGGCTACTTTAGGTTGTCTTCGGCGAGAACTGATCAGGTTTGCACACCGCAAACAGTGAACAAACAGATAGAAAGCCGAGTATATTTATACGAATCTTTCATCATCGATGTACCTGTAATATATTTTGATCTGTTGTTTTGCAGGCTCCCAGCTTCGTTTTCTGCGCAAGGAAGACGTACCCAAGTTGTTGCCAGCCAGCATGGAGAGCGGTCAGTGGACGGTGCCTAACAACCTTGACAGGTAGTTTTGAAATTGATCGATACTTCATGTTTCTTAAGAGTCGCTTTTCATGTCCGGTCACTCGGGTGAATATAGTGCTATTGTTTGCGTAATTCACACAAATACGCATTTTTTCTGAATGTGTGCACCTATGTATATGCACACACACACGCATTTACACATCAGTACCTTACCCTTGACTGATCGCATTTGAGATTTTCGACCTTGCATTTATGCAGTACTATAGATCAATATGTGTCCACCCCTTTTTGACCTTAGGTCAAATGCTTCGTTCTCGGTCAGTTCTTCGTGGATTTGGCTCAATTTTTCAGCAGAAGTTAGCATGAGAACTGGCTACGAACGGTGCAAGTTTTGTGCGAAAATTCCGGTTTTATGACTCAAAAACTAAGAATCAGAATGGTCCTGGGAAATTCTAATTTTTCAATTAATTCAAAGAGTATCGCTTTGAAACTTACAGTATTGATTGTTGTTGTGATTGGGCATAGCATACAGTAGTGAGCGGGCAGCCTGTAGCTCAAAGGCACCAAAATTGGGGAATTTCAAACACGTGACCGAAAATCCAATAGTTAAGAAATCCGCACCTGTTAGAATGACCGAATGACTTGTTAATCAAAACAAATTTTACCAGAACGTTTGACAAATGAATGAACCTCATATTTAAACACTGTTGCACATCACATAAACCTTTTCTACTGTGTTTTTCGGAAATATAAACCTTCAGAGAATCGTAATTTTACTGGTTTTATGGAGAAAATTCAAATTTAGCCATGTTTTTGAAATTCCCCAATTTTAGAGCTCTTTCGTTACAGGGCTATCCGCTCAGTATATTATGCCCAGGGATGTGAGGTGTGTTTTTTCCGCTGTTTTTTTAGTTTTTTTCCGAAAAAGACCGGTTTTTTTCCTAAGGGTCGGATAAAAACATAAATCGTGGAAAATAACTCAAGCTAAAAATAGCTAATTTATGTCATTTTTCAGTTAAAAAATGAACTTTTGCTATGTATAATAGGCCAGACTAACTCAAAACTCTTAGAAAAACAACAGAAAAGGGCAAATTTGGCAATTTCAAACAAAAAGGCCAACTGCTGTAAGAAAATTTACATATAGCGTTTATTGATGGGGCCTATCAGGCACTGTTTCATGCCAGTTTCGTGATTTATAACTATGTCAGACGGGTATATCTGTTCTGAAGAGACTCAGGAAGGCGCTAGAATGCGTTAGGAATAATAAAACCAGGCTAGGGTACTGAGAACTTAAGCTGGAGTTTTTTCCGCGATTTTGGAAAAAACCGGAAAAAAACCGAAAAAAACTGAAAAAAAACAGGCCGAGGTTTTTTCGGAAAAATATACAACCCTGTTATGCCCAATGGCAACGCCAATCATTCCTGCAAGTTTCAAAGCGATTCTCTTTAGACCCATAGTGGAAGTATTTTTGTGATGCCTGAGAAATGGGAAATTAAGATTTGAAGCCGGATCAAAAATTGGCAGCTTCCTCACTGCGGATATATTCTAATGCCAGTAAAGAAATCGTTTACTACCATCCTTGTTTAGCTTGTGGCTGTACATAAACACCCAATTTCGCTCGTTGGATCCCTGGAAAGGATTGCCTATAATTCCAGTGCTCAAAAGCAACACTTCTTCAAGCACTGTTCCTGTCGATTCAACAGGTCCTGTGCTCACTGCATGCTATATGCCGAAGGAGGTCTCGAACTGGCTGTTGACCAGTGTGGGGGTTCATCTTGCCAGCCCAGTTGACTACCTGATGCAGTGGATTGGCAGCCAATACATCTTTGATTCACGTGATCCCACCAGTTGTCTGAGAGCATTGTGGCCCTGTTGGAGAAAAGACCAATCAAGTCTGACTTCTCACGTTCGAGATTCTTCGCAAAGTTGTCCCCAGGCCTTCAAGTGGCTGCAGCAACAGGTTTCTTCGCTTAAACGAGATCAAAAGCCTAATGAGCAAATTGCGATGATCCACCGTCTGCCCCTGTTTGTCGCCTACTCTGGTACCTCTGTGGACCAGGAACAGATCTCTGCACGGGAGGCAAACTTTCAGTTCATCCAGCACACCAGGTGTGGACTCGACTCGTTGCTTTGTTCGATCGGCTTTCCTTGGCCAGTCATCCACCTCACTAAAGAAAATGCTTCCATCGCTTCAAGTGCGCATCCACTGGGCTTGAGGGAGTTGAAAATACACGAGCTGGCTGCAATTCTTTTCAAAGAAGCTAGTGGTAGTGGTTGCTACACAACGGCCAAGTACAAGATCGATTCCATAATGGATTGGATCCTTGAAAATTACTCACAACTGCAGAAAGAAGATGTGGATTTTGCAGGCATAGATAGCCGGCTGCTCTTCAGACGCTTTGAACAACTTGCCCAATGGAATAATCTGAATTTGTATAAATACCTGACCGGCTGTCAGTTGTTGGCTGGTGCTCCTGCGGATGTGTGGGTGCAGATCCGTCAGTCAGCTGTTGTTATTTGCCAGCATGGTGAATACCATCATCCAAGCAGCTTGACTCTAAGCTCAAGGTTCAATGGGGCCTGTCCTTTCCTATGCACACCGCATTACACACTTCTTCGGTGCAGGCAATTTATAGACAAGTGCCACATCAGAAAGTCATTGGGAGTTGATGACCTGGTCAAAGTCAACCACAGTATGCAGTTTCAGTTTGGTACTAGACCCGTTCCAGATGAAGCACTTAAACCCTTTATTGTGGTTATCTCTGAGCTCAGCAATCTTGCAAAAGAGGCAAACCTGCCACAGGCAGAAATTCATTCGTTTGACTTGAAACTACCAAACACTGAAAAGGTTCTGTGTCTTGTCAGTGAATTGATGTACAACGATCTTCCTTTGCGCGAGACATCAGCTGAGCTGGATGAACAAACGCTTGTCCACCCAGACATCACCCGTGATGTTGCTCTGACTCTTGGTGCCAGGACAGCACAGGATGTGGTACTGGAAGGCTTTGAAGATTATGATGGTGAAATCTTTGGACAGCAGGTTGACTTGGTTCCACGAATCAAAAGATTGCTTGATGAGTACCACTCAGACTTCGATCTGTTCCAAGAGTTTGTGCAGAACGCCGATGATGCTGGGGCAACCAAGATTGCCTTTGTGCTTGATGAGCGATCCCACCCGAAGTGTAATCTTTTGCATGAGAATTGGGGAGAGCTGCAGGGTCCAGCTCTTTTGGTGTACAACGACAGCACCTTCACTGAAGAGGACATTAAAGGAATTCAACAGCTTGGTGTTGGTTCCAAAGCAGAAGCTCGTGACAAGATTGGTCGGTATGGTGCCGGTTTCAACTGTGTGTACCGCTACACTGACTGTCCATCATTTGTTTCTAATGATGAAGTGCTCTGCATTTTTGATCCCTTGAAGCAGTATCTGAAGATCCGCCATCCTAACCAGCTAGGTGGCCGAAAATTCAAATTAACTTCCAAAGATGCACAGGGAAGAGATTTCCGAAAGCAGTACCCAGCCGTTTATGAGACATATCTTGTGGACAACCTACAGCTGAGCAATTCTACAATGTTTCGTCTGCCTTTGCGAACCAAGCAGTGTCATTCAGAGTTGGGTGATGGTGTCTTGCCGCGTGAAGTACAAACATTATTAGGTCAAGCTGCCAAACAACTGAAGAAGTCGTTGTTGTTTCTAAGAAATGTCACGGAAATGACAGCATATCGTTTGACTTCGTCTGGTATGTTGCATCAGCTGTGGATGGTTCAGTCAGAAACAGATGGCTCCCTTCTGGGCGAAACCAGAGAATCGTTCAACAGAATGGTGCAAAACTCATCGAAGATTACCTTTAAGGAAATTCCTACCACTTTTGCTGTTTATTGGCTCCTATTGAAAGATTCAAGCACCAAGGAGAAAGAGCGTTGGCTTGTTTGCCAGCGCATTGGCTCTGAGCAGTGCCAATCAGATTTCAGCAAGATCAATTTGTTGCCTATGGTCGGTGTGGCTGCCAGGCTAGGCCAGTGCAATGAACACACTCTGTTTTGTTCACTGCCGCTCCCTCAGGCAACACAGCTGCCAGTTAGTATCAACGCTCATTTTGCACTAGACAGCGAAGGTAGGAAGAACCTGTTCACTGCAGTTCAAGGTCAACAAGCAGAAGTCCGACATCAGTGGAACACCATGCTCATTCATGATATTGCAGTGAAGGCCTATGTCAATCTTCTTCAAGCCTTGAAGGTTCAAGTGGAAAGCATGTTGTCAGAAACATCCGATGTGAACAAGAAGCTGAAGCTAGTTCAATTTTTTTACCAATACTTTCCTTGTCAGGTTCCGATTAAGCAGCAGAATGTTACAGTGTGGGGCGATAGATTCAGATTTTGTGAAGGTGTGCTCAGAGCACTGTCACAGAACCCAGACTGTCTGATCCCCTGCTTTGCCAAGCAGAAGGAAGATCTAACCGTTGAATGGCTGAGCCCTTGTGCAAAGTTGCCTCCAGTGTTCCCACAGCTGATATGGAATTGCTGTGAGTATAAAAGTTGGCCTTCTGTTCTCCCACTGCTTCTCACCATTGGGATGAAAATGACACCAGCTCCAGACACCATAACGATAGCTTTCCAAAGCGCTAAAGTTCAGGTCAGCATCGCTAATCCTGATGTGGTCTTCAAGTTTCTGAAGGATTCAGCTCAAGGTGAGATGCTCTGGACAAATGGACCTCTTCCTTGCCTATTGTCCAACAGCTGTCTGCAGATTAGCGATGTGCGTTGTTTACTCAGCTTTCTCCATGACAGCAAGCATTTTCAATTGAGAGGCTTGCCACTGCTTGTCACCACTGATGGATATCTAAGGCTGTTCAGCAATGCGTGCAAGGTTATTGTAGAAGAAAAGCATGTGTCACAGTTGTTTCCATCCTTCAGTCACAGATTTGCATCGCAAGGCTTGCTTCTGTCTCACCTCCTTCTTAAGGATCCAGCTATCAAGAAGATCGACCTGTTTGACCTGAAGATCATGCTGTCACCAACTATGGAAGCAGTTGGTCTTCAAAGTCTCAGTCTTGTTGAGGATAGTTGCAATTGGCCTCCAGGACTGACATGGGATTGGTTTACTAAAGTGTGGTCAGTCATTAATAGGCTGGCTTTCAATCACAAGTCGTGCACTGAGGTTATGCAGATGTTTTCCGCACTGCCATTGATTCCCGTCAGATCAGTCTCCAATCCCAATGGTTTGGAGCTGTACAAACTGGGTTTACTTGACAAGATTCTAACTCCGTCGATGTGGGAGGCTGTAGCAAAGAAATTGGACGTGCAGTCACCAGCCCATGGCATGCTTCCAGTGATTGAAGCAAGATTCTGTGTCAACATGTAAGAATTTTTTGATTGTCTCAAAAAGACTGAACTTCATTTTCATCAACAGCTTCACCAGTAAAGTCTCATTAGCCGTCAGCTGTAGGAATCTGCTTTATAATGAAATGCAACAAAATGGAGTTTTTTCAATCAAACATTTCCTTCTCACTCAGTTCTGTATCGATTTGGCTCAAGCGCTCAGCAAAAATTAGCAAGACAACTGGTTATATAATGTGCACATTTGGTGTGCAAATTCTTACTCATACTAGTTTTTTGAGCCGAAAACTGTGAATCAGGGTGGTGCACAGATATTCTAATTTTTTCAGTAATTCGTAGAGTATGGCTCTGAAACTTGCAGGAAAGATACATAGGTATGCCATTCGGCATAATATACTGAGTGGGTTGGGCACCCCTGTAGCTCAAAGGCACTAAAATTGGGCAATTTCAAAAAACATGGCTAAATGTGACTTTTCATTGTAAAATCAGTAAAATGACGATTCTGTTTTGTTTAACAACTGATTTAGTGCTTTGATTCTATGAGGTGCAGATATTTTAACTATTGGATTATCGGTCATGCATCAGTTGTATTCTTATTTTTGCTGAAAATTTGAGCCAAATCCATGAACAACTGACTGAGAATGAAACGTTCGTGTGCAACCAAAAATCGATAGGAAATTCTTTGGTCTATCTGTGCTGTGCATACGTACACATTTGCGAGTTATCTTACAGCTGCAGTGGCTGTGTGGATTTGAAGTTCCAGTCTTGAGATGTAGGCTGTTAAAAAATTGGCTTCCTTAAACTATAGAACAAATTTTCAAATTATAATTTCTTGCTGTGAATAATCTGACTTGAGATCTGAAAATTTCTTGTTTTAGAGTAGTTTTATGAGTTAGTTATAGTTTAGTTTTACTTTTAGTTTTTAGTTTTACTTTCAGCATAATTGATTTCGATTTTTGAGGAACAAATTGTTTACTTTGCTTGGCTGGCCATAACTCGACTGGAATCACTAGTTTTCAGGTCAAACTTCATGTCCATGGTTCATCATTCGACGAGACAAAAGGAAACTGCAATTCTGGATGCGATTATCTACTGGAAAGATCGGGTAGATCGATTCTGGCCAAAGAATTATCAGCAGCAAAGAAGTCTTGCTTCTGCCCTGATGTTAGTTTTCCAAGCTTTAGAAGGACTGACTGCAGTTCAGTGCAGATCGGTTCGGTCACTCAGGCTGTTTGAGACTATTCATGGAGAATTCGTTGCGGTGCAAGAGTTGCCCACGTTTTCCATCCAAGAACAGATCGATGTACCCAAAGATGGTGAGAGCTTGTGGATGATGTCAGCCGTGTTTCTTAAACCGGAATACAGGTTCATAAACTTTTACGAAAGGCTCAACATTCGCCAGATCAGTATCTCAGCTCTGTATGTGGAGCACATTATCCCTGTTCTGTCCCAGATGGAAGTCTCTGCACAGGTCAACCATTTGCTGTTCCTTGTTGCCTACAAAGACAATTGCAATGTGGTGAATGCACTGAAACAAACGAACTTCATGCGAGATACAAATGGCAGACAGAACATTGTTGGAGCCTTCTATGACCGCAGATGTGCTTTGTTCAAGGAAATGTGCCAAGAAGCTGATTTTCTACCAGCAGAATTCTATGATGGTCAATGTGGCAGCAAACTTCGGCCGTTTCTCATTGAGCTAGGTCTGAAGACAGAACCAGATCAAAAAGATGTGCTGCATTTTGCAAGTATTTTGAGCAACAATGATGTAAGCTCAAACCGTCCAAAGATTGAGCGAGTTGTCAAGATGCTTCTTGATTTCTGTGCCAAGCGAGCCAACAATCGGCATTGGAAACACACGATCGAACAACTGGGTGACATTGCCTTTATTCCAAGCAAACCAACTGATGAGAAGCTGCAACAGTTGTGCAGTTCAAGATTGAACAAAACGCAGCAATTCATGAAGGCCAGGGGAAGCTTTCTGTCGACTTCTGAGTCATTGTTGTGGATTGTCAGGAAAGTGCTTCCAAACTGGATGCCAAAAGGACTTAGTGAGATAATGGGAGCACAACAGTCAGCCGATCTGAACTTGTGCTTTGAGAACTGTCAAGTGCTGTTCGACTATTTGTATGCAGAGAAGCTTCATCAGTCAAGAGATGCTGGCGTGAACAGTGAAGACTGTATTGCAGTGCTAAAAGTTATCTTGCACAACCTGTACGAGTTCCTGTCTAACAGCCAGCAGGAGGGCAAGCTGTCAGATTCTGCCAAGCAACGTTTGAGAGGCTTCCCACTGGTTCTGGTTGATGATGGTCATCTTCTGGCTTTCCCAGCGATGGTGGTGGAGCGTCTTCCAGAAGCCCTGACCATGCATGGCCATCCATTCCTGTTCGAACTTCCCCACATGTTGCATGAACACAAGAAGCTTTTCAATGAGCTGGGTGTGAAATCGAAAGCAAATGCAGGTCATTATGCATCGTTTTTGAACATGACTCAGAAGCACTTTTCTGCTGACCCAGACTATAGCCCAAACTTGATCAAGTCTATCTCACTGATTCAGAAAGAACTTGTTCAAACTACAGACCAAGATGTCTGGAAAGACATTGAACAACTGTTTCTTTCATCATCGATCGGCAAGCTTTGCCTTTCCTCAAGTCTGATTTTCGATGGCCTGTCACATTCTGGGGCATCGGCTCTGAAGAAGGACAACTCTTTTCTGTTCTGGTTGGTTCCTGGCGATCTCGACCCCAAGCAGGTGATTTCAAAGTTTATCGATTCACTGCCTGCTCGTCTCAAGCCAAAACTGCTGTCAGAAGTTGCTCAGAAACGTGTTGCTCACCAGTCTGCATTGTGTGTGCACAAGGAAGCATGTTCTGTTGTACAAAACATGGAGTACTTTCTGCACTCCAGTCAATTCTTTGAAGCTGTCAAGTGCCTGCGCAAGAGTGATCAACCAGATTTGAGTGAAGACAAATGGGAAGAGCTCGCAGCAAAATTGAGAAGTATCAAGATACTGTGCTATGAGCACCTTCTTACAGAACTTTGGGCTCATGAAGAGTCGCGAGTCCTCACAGGCAGTGAGAAAAAGGATACTCTGTTTCTGAGTGTCAGTTCACTCACTATTCACGTCTCACATGACTATGGATAGCAGACCAGAAGAAAAATGTTTTCATTTAAGCTGTTGCCTTTATTCAAGCAAGTCATTCCATTTAATTTTGTTGAGCTGCATCTGGGCTTCCTGCTGGAGTGCAATCATCCAGAAGAGCTTCCAGGAGTGCTCATGGAACTTGACATCATGCCACTTCGAGAAACTGCCTCCTTCAGAGGTGTTCCAATTCTTGGACAGCGCATTCCTCAAGAGTTGGTTCACTTTCTGGACATGCATCTGTTGAACCACTTCCGAGCTGGAGAATATGTAGCCTACCTTCCACCGGACCAGTCTCACGATCGAGCTGAGCCACCCTGTTTTCTGTTTGCACAGGTTATAGACTGTCAAAGTGAAGATAGTTCTCTGCTGTGCAGGATGTACAAGATCGCCATTGGTGTTGATGAGGAAATCACTGCGAGTGCACTGGACCTCCACAAGTTCGTAATGTCAAGGAAAGTAATCGAATTTGGGCCGTTGGTGGTTACTGATCTTGTTCCCTCAATGCAAGAAACAAAAAAGGACCCAACAATTGAAGAGGCTTGTGATCAGGTTACAGAGATTCTAGAAGAGGCATGGAAATTGGATGCACAGGAACGTCACATAGTGATTAGACGGCTGTACCTTCAATGGCATCCTGACAAGAATGACAGCAGTGGGCAGTTCCTTTGCACAGAAGTGTTCAAACACCTTCAAAACGAAATTGACCGACTGGATAAAGGATTGCCCCGAAAGAAGAAGGGGGAAGACAGCTTTGGAAGTTCATCTTCTGAAAAAAACAGCTCGTCTAATCGGTCTGATTCTTTCTTTCAACAGTTCTGCGGTTCCTGGAGGTTTTACCGATCATCAGCTGACCGTTCGTCAGACCATTGGAAGCACTTTGCCACAGGAACGGAAGATTTCAGTTTTTCATTTAGCAGCCGTCCCACACCAAATCCATACATGGCAGACAAGTATTGGAAGACCGCCCAGCACGATTTGCTTGCTGCATTCCGTGCGTTTGATACTAGGGACATTCACTTGTGAGTTTACTTTTTTGCATCATATTGACATTGATTCCTGTCATGTCAACTGAAACTGTGCAGACAAGAGAATGTGCACAGCTTACATCATGTTCTCCTGTCCATTTTCTAGGGCACCAACACCGCGAAAGATGGAAGGCAACGAAATCGGGAATGAGCACATTATTGCGCTGGCTCATCAGGCCATCGAAAAATCGCTAAAAGCTGTGCTGTATTTGGAAGTTGGAGAGGCTGACAAAAAGACACATGATCTTTTGTTGTCCATGCGACAAATCCAAAATAGGTATGGCATATTTACTTAGTACTTTTCAGGTACATGGCGGGGCTTGGTTTTTAGTGTGCCGAAATGTCCATTGGCTGTACTGGAAGCAGTTGGAATGTTCGTGTCCGAATGTGAAGGCAACCTGACGCGTTTGCGGTACCCAGAAACTCATCGTCTCACCCCGCACGAGACATACACGGAGCACCAGGCAGAACGCGCTGTCTTTCACGCTACAGAGGTGCTCTCCGGCATCCGATCCGCTTTTACTGCATTTCGGTCTTGAGCAAGGTATTTCGTTAAAATCGTCCTTGCAATGTCTGAAGGCTTTAAGCATAGAAATTTAGGTTTTGGATCTCTCAATGTCAATGCTATGCTGCAAGCCAGCTCACCTTATATGGTAATGTAGTCTATCTGTTTTGAGTAAGCGTCTACATGTAGCTTATACTTGGTTCTGTTTTGCTGCACCGTGCTTTTCTTGCTACTGTGCACTGTACTGTACGCACCCTTTCAGTTCTTGCGTCCCAGTCTATAGTTTTTCTATTTACAGTTTCCTTTTATTACTAGTGCACTTTTCAATGCTAGTATAATCCTAGTGTATGAGTTCAAATATACTGTTTGCCTTATGTAAATAGTCGGTAATGGTGTGTACCTAGTATGTGTAGAATGCGCCTTTCGTATTTTACTATTATTCTGTTACGTTTTGCACACTAACTGTTGTTACGTGCCATACAGATTTCCCGTGTAAGAATGCGCTCGGCCCGGAATTTTCGCCCCTGCTCACTCTTTTTTGGTTAAAAAACAAGTTAGACTAAGCTAAATTTGGGCCAATTGTTGTGTTCTCCTGGATATTTTCTCAATTTGTTTGTAGCTTTAGCAGTTTTTCCGCTGTATAGAAAGGAAAGTAGAAAGCTAAAAAAATCAGTAATTTACCAACAATATTAACGAAAACAATAATACAATGTAAAATTTATTTTAAACATGCTGAGATACTCTCTCCTTTTAAAGAATTATTAGAAATCCGTACCGGGTTTTCCAATTTGCTTCATCCAGTCCGAGCGCATGATTAGGTACACTGAAACGTCCTTAACGGCCAGATTTACTGTTAGGTGTTGGTTGATTTTGGTATAACTGTTTCGAGTAATCTAGTACTTCATAAACGCTTGTATTAACTGTTCGATTATACCGATCTGTAGATGCTTGGTTATTCCAAGCCCAATTCTTGAATGTACAGTCTGAGTAGTTTTTGACGACTGTACTGTTCGTAAAGGACAAATACTGTACTGTCACAAATATACGTACAGGGTGTCTGAGAGCATTGAAATCTTTATTTTTTTCTGTCACTCCAGCAAACCTTTACCAAATAGCCTAAAATTTCAAGCATGGGTATAGCAAAATACTGGGAATTTCGTGTCTTAAAGTTTGGTGCATCAGGCTTGATCAAATCCTTAAAAATTCAAAATATTTCAATACGAATGGAAATGGTGCTAAAAAGGGAAAGTTTTCTTTTGACTGCCATTTCCGCAAATGTTCGCCAAATTACTTGAAATTGTGTACAAAACAGATACTTTATACAGTCAGGCACGTAACGCCGTTTATGGTACCGACCAGTGTTGTGCCTAGCTCAAATTTCTAAAACTCGGTAAGTATTCAGTAAGTAAATTCAGATTTTTTGAAATTCAGTAAGTACGAGTAAGTACTGGGTTTTTCAAAGAAAACCCGGTAAGTACTCAGTAAACAATTCAGTAAACTCGGTAAAACCTTCAACATTCAGAAATATACAATTTATCTGAAAATGTTTACCTGATATAGCTTTAGAATGCCTTTTCAGCGCTGCATGATGAGTTTAAGATAATGTAGCTCGACTTCTTAGAATTTTAATCATGTTTTGTGTTATTTCACATTATTTATTGCGCTAATTGGCATGCATGGAAAGCTAAAATATGCACACTTACATAGTGACTAGAGGATGTGGCTTTAGATGAAAAGCTTGGCCAAATTGGTAGGTGAAGATTAAGTTTCGCCATTTCCTCACAGTTCATCAGACTGATGTAAAAAACGTCAAACAAAATATAGCTAATAGTAGTAGATATAGTTCTACTTCTATAGTCTTCGCGTCCGATTGATAGTCTGGTTGCAATTCCGCCACGCAAAGAAAGCTTAGTTTATGCACCAACCATGAAAATTGGCAAAAATTGTGTGTTTTCGTCGTTAGCAGATATATTAGCAAAAGAAAAACCGTATATTTTCTTGCACAGGTGCGGCGAGCTACCTATTGCAGAAGCTTATACTCAGTAAACAACTCAGTAAATTACCGAGTACCGAGTTTACCGAATTTTTTTCTAATTGAGTAATTCAAAATTGAAACTCGGTATTCAGTAAGTAAAATTAAGAAAAATTTTTACCGGTAAGTAAAAGTACTTACTTTAATTAAAAATAACTAAGTACCGAGTAACTTTTACTCAGTAAATTTACTGGGAACAACACTGGTACCGACACCATATATGGTACCGTCACCATATATGGTACCGGTACCATATATGGTGCCCCCACGTTCGGCGACTGTGGTGGTACCATATATGGTACCGGCACCATATATGGTACCGTCACCATATATGGTACCGGCACCATATATGGTGCCCCTACCCATGGCCATGGGTGCCGGTACCATATATGGTACCACTACCATATATGGTACGAAATCTGAACAGAGTGGTACCATATATGGTACCGGTACCGGTACCAATGCGAAGGTAGGGGTACCATATATGGTGCCGGTGCCATATATGGTACCGGCACCTTATATGGTACCGTCACCATATATGGTAGTGGTACCATATATGGTGCCCCCACGTTCGGCGACTGTGGTGGTACCATATATGGTACCGGCACCATATATGGTACCCCTACCCATGGCCATGGGTGCCGGTACCATATACAGTCAAGTTCACAAACGCAGCCACAAACCCTCAAAGTTGGCCAAAGCTTTTAAACTAAAGGTCAGCCGGCCACCGCCAAACCGTCTCAAAGCGCCAGCAAACCTCGCAAAGTTTGAGCAAAGTTTGCGACCGCTAATTATGTGGCCGCAAGCTGGCCGGCCCCAAACCTTTGTTTAGAGTTTGTAAGTTTTCCAAAGTTTGAGGGTTTGTGGCTGCGTTTGTGAACTTGACTGTATGGTACCACTACCATATATGGTACGAAATCTGAACAGAGTGGTGCCATATATGGTACCGGTACCGGTACCAATGCGAAGGTAGGGGTACCATATACATTGTATGGTACCGGCACCTTATATGGTACCGTCACCATATATGGTACCGGTACCATATATGGTACCACCACAGGCCCCGAACGTGGGGGTACCATATATGGTACCACTACCCTAGGTACCGGTACCATATACTGTATGGTACCGGCACCTTATATGGTGTCGGTACCATAAACGGCGTTAAGTGCCTGACTGTTATATGTAAAATTTTATGCGCTGAGATTGATTGACGTGATCTTGAGAAACGAACAATACCTGATTATCTATTTTTGAATGAGCGGCCCAGAAAAGCAGATTTTCAGCTTAATCCATATTTCCTCAAGACTGCGTCAATCTTATTGCATGAAATTTTAACACATAAAATATTACGCAGTTTCTCCAGATCATTCAACTTTCAAACATTTGCAGAAATGACAACCAACTGAAAAGTTTCTATTTCTGACGCTACCGTACGTACCGAAATTATCAAATTTGACATATTCTTGAATTTCTTAGGAATGGCTCAAGCCTCGTGCACCAATCTTTAACATACAAAAGTTCCCCTATTTTCGCACATAATGAATGTTTCAAATTTCAGCCAATTTGGTCAAAATGTACCAAAATAGCGGCAACAAGAAATGTTTCCATATTTTAGACACCCTGTACCTGCAAAAGTATTGTTAAGCATATTTATGCTTGTTCAAAACCCAGTCAATGTAATTTATGACAGGAAACTCAGTTGAAAACATTTTCACAGACTGACTCAAGTGTCGATTCAAAGATACGGACCTAAAATAGACAACGTTTTAGCATTTCATGTCTCACGTATTGTAATGCAAAAACGAACCAAGTTTGCAGTTTTTGAGAGGAGGAATTAAAGACACAACTTCTTTTAGCAGCTTCTGAACGGCGGCTATAATTTTCGGTTTCTCAGCATCGACCAGATCTTTGCAAGGCATTCTGAATGCTTGTGGCAACAGTCCGCATGCAGTTGTTTCCAAATCATCCACTATCATAGGCTAAAATTTCGAACTAAATCTTATTTACCCTTTCCAATTACTCTTTTTAGCGAACACCAAGCTTTTTGTTCGCCTGGGAGTCCGAGAGGTCTGCTGAACAGGACGAACAACAAGAATGGACATTTTCTTTGTATTTTCTTTGTGTTCGTCAGTGTTCGTCTTTTAAACGATTAGAATCATTTGGAAAGGTCAAACTTGTTCCAAAAAGCAAACATACCAAGTGATGGTAAAGATCCTCTAGTGTTCCGCAAAGAAAATCGATTATCGATTCCAATTCCATCGGTTCCAGCTTGACTGGGCTAGACACAAGGTACGGACCTAAAATCATTTACCCTTTCTAAACCAATAACTTCTTTTTTGTTTACCAAGTTTGCAGTTCCTCAGTGGTGGAATATCATAAACGATCTTTTTAAGCAATTCTTCCAGCAATTCGATTAATTCTTCCCGTTCGTTCTTGAAGATGTCCTGGCAAGCTTGTTGCAAATAAGTGGGCAATTTGGGACAAACCACACCAGGCGCGTAATCGATAATTGATGGCTAAAATTTACTGTCTTGGCCTGTTTTACTTTCTGCAGTTCTAGTAATTGATTGACATACAATGTGATGATAAAAATCCTGAATAGATCCACAAATGTAGTTGTCAGTTAACTGCTGGGGCTGATTTGCTAACATGAGGTATTCTTCTAAACAGACAAAGTAATTTTTAAACTTAATAATTTGCGCGCAACAATGTTTCGGTTTATATATGACAGTCAGGCACTTAACGCCGTTTATGGTACCGACACCCATGGCCATGGGTAGGAGTACCATATTATATGGTACCACCATAGTCGCCGAACGTGGGGCACCATATATGGTACCACTACCCTAGGTACCGGTATTATATATGGTACCGACACCGTATATGGTGTCGGTACCATAAACGGCGTTAAGTGCCTGACTGTATGAGTTGAGTTGAGTCTAATCAATGTTTTGCTTGAAAATTTACCGCTGAGTTTGCAGTGAATAAAAGGAATAACGTCCGCAATTCCCTGTAGAAGTTGTTTGATCATTTCTACAATAATCGGCGCGTATTCCTCGAAGGTTTGCTTGCATTCGTCGGATAATTTCTTGTCAGGAATCACGTCGCAGACCCCCTCAGCGTCCCCAACAAGGACTGCCTGAAATGTTTTTGTAATTTTTTTGTTTTCCATTGTTTTTTGTGCTTACAGCGTCTTTGTAAACTGCTTCTAGTATACTGCAGATGGAAAAGGACTTCTCAATAAGAGCTGTGGAGGAACCGCTGCAGCCGACTATGTCCTGCAATGAATTTTTGTCACACAATCTCAGTTTTGTTTCCAAGTTTACCGGACAAATTTTCGGTAAGATGTCGTCTACAATGAAGTCAAAAATTTCTCTTGTGTATCTGGTTACCGTTTCTTCACACTAAATAACACATTTTTACATATTTTCTCTTAGGTACATGTAGTAGAGAAATCTTACCCCATCTCTAAGCTTGTCATTAGGAATCTTTTTGCAGGCCTCTTGAAGAACATATTTAAGTTCTTCTTGAATCGATGGTTCTCCGAGAACATACTTAATCACATCAATAGCAGCTTGGCACACATCGCAGCCGATACTGAGAACGTTGAATGACTCAAAATCTACTTGATCTAAAATCACCTTACTCAGTTTAAAGTTTTCCTAGGCAAATTTGTACGTAGGTTGCAGTGAACAAAAGGAATGAAGTCCGAAATGGTTTGTAGAACTTGCTGGAACATTTCCACCAAAATTGGCGCGTACAATTCAAACGTTTCCTGGCATTCCTGAGAGAGTTTTGCGTCTGGAATAACTTTGCACACTCCTTCAGAATCTCCAACCAAGGTGGCCTAAATGTTTGACGTAATAGTTGATGTCCCAAAATAGACTTCTTTTAGTTCACCGCCTCCTTATAAATCCATTTTAACAGGCCACAAATGGAAAACTCCCTAAGTGGGTTGAACCAAAAACTAGAAGTGCCAGTACCACAGCCCATAGTGTTCTAAAATAAAATACTGTTTTTTACAAAAAAATGTGCCTAAAAATGACCATACAGCACAAATCTTTGGCAACATTGTGGATTCGACCCAGTCGAAGATTTCTTTCGAATATTCCGTCACCGTTTTGACACACTGCAAAGTATTTTTGCATAAAGATAGTCCCAGAAATCTGTCTAGTCATACGGCGTCTCTTGAAGATGTTTTGGGAAGCATCGGACAAAGGTTAACCAAAATCTTGCCCACGTCTTGTTGGATTGCTGGCTGTCGAAGGAAATATCCCATTGCTCCAATTCCAGCTTCACACACGTCGCACTGCATTCCATTTCCAGAAACTTCGGTTGAACGCTTAGTTCTCTTGTCTGCAGCAAGCATAAGTGGGTACTGTATTGCAAAGCACTGTTCTAGTGCGCGCTGTACAATATTGTACGTTGTCCAGCAATGGAATGCACTGTGCTGTGCTGTTTTGCACAGGGCTGTCCTCTCTGGATGACATTGTACTGCTCTGTAGTACACCCCACCGTCCAGTGGACAACATTGTAATGCAATATATTACACTGTACTACAGTTTTATGCATTGTATAAGATTGCAATGCGTTGCAACTGTACAGTAGTTTGTTATGCGCAGCATAAAATAGCAATGCACTGCTGTAATACAGTCTACAATGTTATCCATTGCGTTTGAAAGTGTGATGCAAACAGCATTGAAACAATCCAGTTCCAATCTTACCGACGGAGCAATGCACAAATGGCAAATGAGTTCCGATAGTTTGAACCACTCTCTCGCACATTTCTTCTACAGTGCCTGCATACTGGTTGAAAACTTTTCGGCAGCTCTGTTGTAGAAAGTCACTTGGGATTCGATCGCATACTCCAGCTGATTTGTGAACGATTTTGGGCTAAACAACTAGTATTTGAAGAGATTTTTAGGTTGAAACTTAGAGCAGTTAGATTTACAATCTGATGGTAGACTTTGTCAATGACGTCGCAGACCGATGTATGACCATTAGCTCCAAACGACCGACTACCACAGTCTAGAATGTCCTACAGCAAAAAAAACAGTTTTTCTCCTAAACTCACAAAATCATTATTACAGTGCACAGCTGATCGTTAAGAATGTCATCGTTGATGTACTGAATGATTTCACCGATGAAATTGTCCACAGTTTCTTCACACTGCAAACAAAATTCCAATAATCTTTTCACAGTTGACAATATTACAGCTTGAGTCAAAGTCTCATCTGGAATCAGTTGGCAGGCTGAATGCAACAGCTGTTTTAGGTCATTTTGCACGTCTGGTTGGTTGAGGAAAAATTTCAGAACGTCCAGTGCACCCTCACATACGTCGCAAGCTACATCTTTGACTGAAAACTTGCTTGCTTCTTCTAAAAAGAGTTTGTATTCAGTTAAATCTGCTCTGTGGCTTTGGTTACAGTACCGATTTTGCAATGAACAAATGGAATATGGTTTGCCAGCCATTTTACAGCTTCCTGACCGATTTGAATAATTTGAGGTTTATATTTTTCAAACGCTTGATGACAAGCTTGCTTCAGTTCGTTGACTGGTATTTCATCGCAAACTCCTTCAGATTCATTAACAATTTCTCGCTAAATACGAAGTCTAACCTCTCTCTCTTTTAAAAAACAAAATATTTTAAATTCTTACAACAGCCTGGTCCAGCTGTTTGAGTGCATCGCAAATTGAAAACTTGTCCAACGCCATGTCAAGAGACTGACAGTGCAGGTATTTCCAACATATCTTTGGGTTCAAAATATTCTCTCCCAGCCATTTTGTAATTTGTCCAATAAAGTCATTCACTGTTGTTTTGCACTGCAACAAAAAGATCAGTTGGTCTTTAGAGCACACCGCTCCTCACAGCATCAGCCAGAAATTTCTCCGGAATCAGGTTGCAACCCTTGTCCAAAAGGTTTTTCAGGTCATTTTGGGCCCATTTCTCATTGATCTGAACTGACAACATGCCCATCAGTATTTCACAGCCTTCGCAAATTGACTGAGGCGTAGACAGTTGCATGAATGAGGGCTTAGCTAAAAGGTAGACACGCAAAGATAGGAAAGAAGACGTCATTTATTCAGTCAGACCTAACATATATGAGAATAATAGTAAAGTTTGATTAGAATAACATGAGCAAGAACTAACGCAGGTCGCAATGCACGAACGGTACATGGTCTGCAATCCATTTAACAGCTTCCTGAGCAATTTGAACAACTTGAGGTTTGTAGTGCACAAAGACTTGATGACAAGCATCATTCAGATTTTCATCACTTATTTTGTCGCAAATACTTTCGGCTTGGTCAACAAATTTGGGCTAAAAACTGGGAAATTTTTGAGTAAAACTATAGTAAAAAGATGTTTTGCTTACAATCTCATTGTAGATTTGTTTGATAGCATCGCAGATGGAGAACTCTCTCGGAGCCACACCGTTGCAGTGCAAAACGTCCTGAAGAGATAAAAAAATTAGGCCGAAATAATAAAGAACAAAAGAACCCTACATCGCACAACTGAGCATTCAAAATGTTGTCCTCTACATACTGGAGAATTTCGGGCAGAAATTTGTCCACTGTTTGTTTGCACTGCAAAACAATGGTATCAAAAATTACACACAAACAATCAAAAAGAAACTAACCCCATCAGCCAAAGCCTTGTCTGGAATCATAGCACATGCCTGGTCCAAATACTGTTTTAGTTCACTTTGCACTTGGGGTTGGCTGAGGAAGTACTTCAAGACATTCAGCGCTTCTTTGCAAGCATCACAGGCCACACCGAACACATTCATCTGTTGTCTTCCGGGCAACACTCTCATTGTTATGTGGCTCAAAAACTTGGCAGCAGCAGATTGTGCAAGCTTGCAACCGAATTCTTGCTGCAAATCTTTGCAATAGCTCAGGAACAGGCAAAAAATTTCGTACAGCACAAGCCTGATCCAATTCGCCTTCTACATACTGGATTATCTGCGGGAAGTAATCCTTCACCAAATCTTTGCACTGAAAAGTTGAAACGAGACTTATGAACTATAAAACTATAATAATGCTTCACCTCTTGTGCAAGCGATCCAAATTTGTTACAAGCACTGTCTAATGCCTGTTCCAGTTGGGTTTGGATGTCCTTGTCAGCGAGAATCGCTTTCAGTACATCCACAATGCCTACACAAACGTCGCATTCCAAGGAAAACTGGGTGGGAACTGCATGCAGCTTTTGTTTCACAAACAGTCCCTCTGTGCAGTGGAAAACTTCCTAAATAACAAAAAATTATTTTTTGCAGTCAGTTCTGCAATAAACATACATTGCAAGCTTTGTCAAGGGCTTGTGAAGCATAGTTGAGCAACCTTGGCACATACTGTTCGAGTAAAGTTTGGCACTGAAATGACAACACTGACAAAAACAACATAGAAATTTCATAATACTACCGTCTTCTTCAAATCACCAGGCAAAACTTGACAGATTTTGTCAACTTCGCCAAGGATTGCATCCACTGTGCTTGGAGCCAGCAGGAAATCTTTGATTATTCTGACAATGGTGTGACAGACATCGCAGCCGAAAGTGTTCGCATCAGCTCTGACCACCTGTCGAAAGTTCGGTTTTGCTGATTTGCAACCGAATTCATGCTAAAAAGATTCGCTTTGTTTTTTTTCAAAGTTACAGCTTCTCTCTAACTTACGGCACAAGCTTGATCCAGTTCTCCTCTGACATACTGAATGATTTGTGGCAAGTAGTCGTGCACCAGTTCTTTGCACTAAATAATTTCAGAAGTTAGGTGTAGACAATAAATGATTTTGGTTACATCTTGAGCTAAAGAGCCCATCTCATCGCAGGCTGCATCAATCGCTTGTTCCAGTTGTTTCTGAATGTCCTGGTCGTCTAGCAAAGCATCAAGGACGTCCACAACTCCATCACACACATCGCATTCTAGTGAAAACTGGGTGGGAACTGCATGCAAACTACGTTTTTGCAGATTTGCGCCTGTACAGGTAAGCAGTTTCTAAAACAATTTTTTATTATTTGGTAGTGCTATGAAAACCTTACATTGCAAGCCTCATCCAAAGCTTTCGAAACGTAGTCCAATAGTCTAGGCAGGTACTGTGCTAAAAGTTGTTTGCACTGAAATAAATCACTAAGCAGTTCCTTTTTTTTCACCACAAAAAGCTGAAAAAATACAGTTTGTTTTAGGTCCCCGGGTAGAACTTCGCAGATTTTGTCAGCCTCACCCAAAATGGCGTCTACTGTGTTTTTGTCGAGTAAGAAGTCTTTGATTACAGCAACGATGGTGTGACACACATCGCAACCGAAACTTTTAGCACTTCGTTTTTCAATCTTGTGAAATGATGAAGGGCACTTCAGCAATTCCTGCAAACAAGAAGTT